>BPLR01021383.1:0-30677 GCA_021605095.1 Caerostris extrusa
ATTCCGCCTAAGAATGTCGTACGTATGCATCAAAGAGAAAAGCTTCTTGTTGCACGATTTTGTGAAACAAGCTTTCAGAAATATTGAATTTGGATATTGGGAGTTTCTGCTTGATTTGGCCAAAACTGTATACGTACCAGTCGCTAATCTTCTTTATAAGGAACATCATAACAGAAACCTTGCTAAAATTTTGATCTCAAAATATAGAAATGACCACATAGCAGAAAAGTTAGTTTGCGTACACAATCTTAATCAGAAAGTTTCAGAACTTATAGTTCTTTACATTATTCTTACAAACAATCTTTGAAAGAAAGCACGGAATGAATAAATGTAGAAGATTAATTACTGCCACACACTAAAAGTGGTTAGGGCAAATGCTATTCCAGCCTGGGTTGGGATGATAGATCCCATACTGAATGCAAATGCACCTAAGAATCTGCATTACGTGACATCAAGAAAAGCTTTTTGCCGTACATTTCGAAAACAGCTCCGAAAATATTTGACTGAGCTGCCGGAGGAGCTTTCGTGATCGCAGGGACCAAAACCGTATACGCAACCAGACGTAATCTTCTTTCGTGTGAATATCATAAAACAGAAACTCATGCTAAAATACCTTCGAGATCCAAATAGAGAATGCAATCATGTATGAAAAGAAAAGTTTGCATAGAGTTCTAATTAAAAGTTATAATCTATAGTTCATATTAATATTCCCATGCAAACACTTTGAAAAGTGTACTTGGATGATGAATAAACGTAGAAGACTACTTTCAAAGCTAACACTGTAAACGTATAGTGCCAGCTGGTCTCCCGCTGGGCTGGATGATACTCGTCCACAGATACTAAATCCGCCCACAGAATCGCATACGATGCAAAAGACCAGAGAGAAAGCTTTCTGAGCCGGTATGTACATTTTTGGAATGACAGCTTTCAGAAATATTTGAATTGGACAGCGTGGAGTTTCCTTTAGATTTTCGACCAAAACCAGTATACGTGCCCAGATGTAATCTTCTTTTATGGAATATCACGCTAACAGAACCATGCTAAAATTTGTTCCCAAACATAGAAGTGATTTCCTAAGTGAAAAAGTAAAAAGCTAGTATAGCATTTAATTAAAGCACACAAAGCACTTTATTTCTACCAAAGCAATCTCTGAGAAGTATGGAGTCGAATAAATACGGAAGATTTAATTTTGCATGAGTATAAATGGTTTGGTACTTCCATGATCAGCATAGAAGATGATATCGCCAAAGACAGATTTAAATTCCAGCCCAAAGATTGATATCGCCAGACACATTAAATTCAGCCCTACAGTGCTTTGCATGCCAGATTCACACTCAGGTAAAGCTTTTGTTATAGTGCTTTTGACGTAAGTTTCTGTAGATGATATCCAGTAATTTAATATTTGCTGTGACCAAAGGCATGCACTGCAACCTGCTTTTACAGAGAGGATCATGCAGCAGCGTCGAGGCTGCGAGTTTGCAGTTCCGACAATGCAACGATATGAAAAGTCTTAGGTCTAGCACTTGAAAAGACAGTCTACTGTATTCCCTAGAACTCACTAATGTGATTTTCAATATGTGGTTTCATGGAAGATAGAGAGAAGAGGAGGAGCATGTATATATAGATAGCGTGGTTATGTATATAAGGAATTGCTATGATTCGTGCATTATGAGAAATAATACTAAGTACATCTGAAAAAAACATTTGTGCACATTGTAATCTGTACATTGTATGATGATAGCTTTTCATTTTGGGTCTTGTATTTGGAAGGAATTTATTTCTATGAAGAGAAAAGTCAGCATTTTTCTATGTGCTGTAAATAGACAAATGTATAAAACTATCCTGATTTTATCATTAAAAATCTGACTGCGTTCCATCTGTGCTGAGTTTTACAATAAATCACATGTACTTTAAAAATATGGAGTAACACTTTGCTAGACTTCACTGTAGGATTTACTAATAAAAGTTCTCGGTATTCTCTGTTTTATACGTAACAAAATAAAAAGGCAATTCTTTTGTACATATATATTAACAAATTCTTTTGGCCATATTAGAGACATACAAAAAGAATTTCTGTAGTATAATACGGTTTGTGTTAAAATGTCTAAGAATAACTCACAAACGCACTTATCACGCGCATCAATTTCGTCGCGCGATATTTAAATGTATTTTGTGAAAACTTTACTCAAAAGCCATTTAAAAAAATCACACATTAATATAAATCTAAAATAAAATGTAAAAATAAAACTCTTACTAGTTTAGGCAGCATTTGATAAACGTGCTTCGTTAAGTAAATGTGATATGTAATTGTTTAAACTAAAATGTTGAAATTTCGTTCAATAAGATACGTACAGTTTTCAAAACAGTCGCTTATTTTAATTAATTTGAATAAAGAACTAAAAAAAAAAAAACAGTCTAAAGTTCTAATTTATATAATAACTAATGACCTGCAAATGTGATGGATAGTATAACAATTACTATTTTAAATATGCTACCATTAAAAAAAAAAAAAAAGTAAAGTAAATAATCTTGAAAAAAGTTCCATTTTTATATTGATTTAAAAGTAATTTAATTCAAAAGTAATTAAATTTCCGTACTCGAGATATTTAAAATTAATATAAAATTATTTTAAAAATCACATGAAAACTTTCTTTGAAAAAAAATTGTTGTAATATTTACATTCTTTAATTTTTGTAAAAATGTTATTTAAAAAGTTTAATTAAGCTTATGCAGTATTAAAAATTACACAAGCGTAATACATGGTAAACGGTATAATTTAATATTCATAAGAGATCATTTTTAATTCTTTGTTAAAAAAAAAAAAAAAAAAAAGGTTATGTAATAAAAAGTTACATTACTTCAGTAATACAAATAATGAATTGAGTCAAATAGAATGTTATTTAATGAAAGTTTTACGATATCTATTTAAGATAAGCCGTTTTAATTTTCATTTAAAAAACCAAGACAAAAGTTGGAAGTAACCCAATTTTTAATGTAAAAAAAATTGAAAAGAATCCAAGTGTAATTTGCATAGTGCTGAAAAACAAAAGGGCTTTATCGTATGACTGAAAATTAATCAGTTTTATTTGAATAAACAATCCGAGAAATGCCACTGAACCGATTGAATAGAACAGTTGTCAAATTTCAGAAGTGGTTACTTTAATTCTTCATAAAAACAAAGGTTATGTAACAAAGTTACATTACTTTAATAATGCAAATAATGAATTGAGTTAAAAAAAGAATGTTATTTATTTAACGAAAGTTTTACGAAAACGGTTTTATGATATCTATTTAACATAAGCTGTTTAAATATTTCATTTAGGAACCAAGTAAAATTTAGAAAAGTAACCATTTTTTTAAGTAAAAATTGAAAAGAATAAAATTTGAAATTTGTATAGTGCTGAAAAACAAAAGAGGCTTTATGGCATGACTGGAAATAAATCAACTTCGTTTGATAGCAACAATCGGAGAAATGTCATTGAACAAACTAAATCGAATAGATATCAAATTTGAGATGTAACAACATTGTTTTGCAGTATCGTTCAATGATATTGCTTTATGGTATATGATTTATTTTCAATAATGACCTTTTGTTAAAAATAGAATGTTTAAATTTAACAAAACGTTTTAACAAGTCTTACAAAACGGTTTTATGATATCTATTTAACATAAGCTATTCTAACACATTTAAAAACTAAGAAAATGTTAGGAAAGTAACCTATCTTTTAATGCAGAAAATGTAATAGGGAATAAAATTCTAATTTTATAGTGCTGAAAACAAAGAAGCAAAACCGCTTTATGGTATGGCTGAAAATAAATCTTCATTTGATAACGAATGAACTAACTATCAGAGAAATGACACTGAACAAACTAAATCGAATAGACATCAAATTTGAGAGTGATAGAAAAGAAGGACAACATTGTTTTTGGTAGTATCGTTGAATGATATTGTTTTTATGGTATGATGATTTATTTTCAATAATGTTTCTTTTTGTTAAAAATAGAATGTTGAAATTTAACAAAACGGTTTAAAGTTTTACAAAACGATATCTATTTAACATATTTAAAAACTAAGAAAATGTTAGGGAAATAACCTATTTTTTTAACATAAAAAATTTAATAGAATAAAATTCTAATTTGTACAGTGCTGAAAAACATAGAAACATTCGCTTTATGGTATGACTGAAAATAAATCAACTTCATTTGTTTAAATTAACTTTATTTGTTAACGAATAAACTATCCGAAAAATGTCACTGAACAGGCTGATTCAGTAGATGTCAAATTTAGAAGCACGACATTGTAGTGAAATAGAAAGAAGTACGACATTGTTTAGGTTGAAATGTCAGACTGAATGGTCAAATTTAGTGATGTTGATAGTGTTGAACATATTGTTTACGGTGGTGCAATCGTTTTGACCTGTTTTATTATTTCATTTTAAAAACATTATTTAGGCTTGAACATCCGTTTTTGTGAAATGTAACACTCCGAAAATGTCACTGAAGACTGAATCGAATAGATGTCAAATTTGAGCAGTGATAAAAAGAAGCACAACATTGTTTTGAATATATTGTTGAATGATATGATGATTTATTTTCAATCATGACCTGTTTTAATATTTCATTTAAAAATAAAGATATACAAAGTAATCTATTTTTTTAACGTGAAAAAAATGGAATAGAATAAAATTCTAATTTGTATAGTATTGAACAACAAAAGAAACATCAGCTTTTAACTGAAATTAATTCAACTACATTCGATATTTATCCGAGAAATGTCACTGAACAAACTAAATTGAATAAATAATAAATTTATCAGTGATAAAAAGAAACACAACATTTTGATAGTATCGTTGAATGATATTGCTTTATGGTATGATGATTTATTTTCAATCATGAATAAACATCGAAACAATACTCCTATTAGTAAACAATATAATAAATTTAATAAAATCAAAAATTCTGAGCACCTACCGGAGAAGAAGCAGCGTAAGTAGAATATCCAAATTGAGTGTACGACATTGTTCAATCAAATCGTCAACAAGATTCGTCGTACACAGTACGTCACCAATCAAACAACTTCCTTACATACTCGCCATTCTGGACAGATGTACCCCATCAACGACTAGATCGCAGTGCATACCAACAAACAACTAAACCGATGTCTACAGTTTTCGTCCAAATAGATCGCTGCAAACGATTGCGGTGTCTTCGCTCCACAAATTCTTACTGGAACGACATCTCGGTCGACCCGTGCGCAGTACGGGGTGGGTGACGGGGGTGTCACCCGAACTCTCCCATTGGTCGCCGAGGTTGCAGCCCTCAGGATTTGACTCCCTCCCCCTCGCGTCGCTGACAATGACGGCGCGCGTGGGGAGGGAGGGGTGCATCGCCTGCGTCCAGAAGGGTGGACTGGAATAAGTGGAGTCGATGAGAGAATCGTCTGCCGTTTTGGAGTTGCCGATGGGACGGTTCGGAGGTAAGACGGAAAATGGAACGTTTAATGAATAGCAAACGATTTTTTTTTATTTATCAGCAGGTGAAAAGTTAAATTAGCAACTCCTCCCTTTGTTTTGATGCTTTTGTTTTAAGATGTTTAGTGACGTATTCATATGGTATTAGATGTATTTAAATTATGATTTGGCGCATGCGTAAGACTATATCTTTTGTTGAATTTGATATTTCTGAATTTTAGTCTCCTGCAAAAAAAACAAGTAATATAAAAAAAAAAAAAAATTTAAGTTAATTCCTACTTTTTTTTTTTTTTTCACTATATTGCAAGAAAGTACTTTATAAATAATTTTCATTCATTTTTTAAGTTTATCTGCCACCATCTTTTAGTAGATATATGCAATTTAAATCTAAAAAAAAACTAAACTTAGTTAATTAAATTTATTTACTGAATTAATATTTGAAAAAACTGTATTAACATCAGTGTCATCCACTACAAGTTCAAAAAAAAAAATGTATTTGAATTTGAGTGAATGAATAAAAGTATTTTATGACCGACTGAAAATTTGAACAAGATATATATATAGGGAGAGTGTGAGTTAATAGAAGGAATTGAATAAATTCACGCACATAGAATTTTGATTTCACAATATAGTAGCGTTGTTCTTACTAACAATAAATTATATTTAATATTTACCAATTGCTCCATTTACAATTTGCATATTGTTATGTGATAGTGCAGATCTCAAACATACGTCTATATCATTGAAAAATTTACATTATTTCTATTTGTGCACATTTACATATTCTGAAAATAATGGACAAAAATTTTTTTTTCATTTTTAAAGAATGCTAATTTGAAGAAAAGACAGGGTTTGAGGACATTCAAATACCAACTGCAATTTGAAATAAATGATTTATTAAAAATTGAAAGAACTATATTGACAAATTTAATTAATTAATTAATTAAATTTAACTTAACTTAGAATTACCCAAAAATATTAATAAAATGATTAATTCAATAGTCTTATTAATAAAATATTCCAACTAACTCATATTTTGTATCAATATTTCAATGCATACATCATCGTTAAAAATAATTTTTAATAACCCTTCAACAATGAATTAAAAAGAAATTTGAAAATGGCAACAGATGATACAATACCGATTGAACAGTGTTGATGATAAAAGAGATTATTTATAAATAATGATTCGTTTAGTAATGGAAGACTCAATATAAAAATATTATTATAATTTCTAATCTATAACCCGTAGCCGTAATTTTAGCCGGCAATAATAATAATAATAATAAATGCATCGATGAGTTACCATTTACGAGATTAAATCAATGCGCTTGTCTTCTTTAACAGGGTTTGCGGTCATGAAGTCCCCTTTCGTATATACTGTTGTAATCTTTACATTTGTTGTTGTTGTAGTATCGCTTGAATAGTACAAGGGAATCAAATGTCGTGGTGCTCCCGAATAACAATGGCGAAAAGATTCTTCTAGATGCATTTATATTTAATTATATTTAAATAATTAATTGTAATTTAAATAATTCATATTTATTTATTTTTCAATGTTTGGTTGTTGTTTTCGTATCCTTATGAGTACAGCAGAATCAAATATCGTGGGGCTCCCGAATAATATTGACTATGTTGGATTGCCACCTCGGAGTATAAAACCTCTTCCGAGGCATGGTCCAGACAATGCAACGACGGTTTGCAACAGCTGGGCAATCAAAGACATGATGAGGAGTAAGCTCGACATCAGGAAAGTTGCCACATTTTTGGTATTTTTAATGCCATCATCAGAAATGTATTTTTGGGGTGCTTCATCCTTAATCTTGTCAGAGTAGTAGATGCTTTTATGTCGGGGTTTTGTTCTGTAATTTGGAATTTAATTTTGATCTTAGAAGGAATCATAAGTTTAGATTTTGTCGGGCATTTACATTTGCAAGGGAAATAGGAATGGCAGTCTGATCCAGACTTCTGGCATTCTTCGCCAAAGAATCTGCAATTTCATTAAATTCCAAATCCGCATGAACCGGAATCCATTGTAGGATACGCATTCTGTGCAAGCAGTGAATTTGTTCTAAAAAGAGATATAATGTTCAAGATCCTACTCGAGAAATCTTTATTAAGAGCCTGTAAGGCAGACCTTTGAGTCTGTGAAGATAGTAGATAATTTATTGTGATGGAGTTAGACATATATAGACATCAAGTGCCTTTTGAATGGCCAGCAGTTCTGAATCTTTACATTTAGGTAGCCTAAAAGAGCTATTTTTTAAAAATAAAATTATAAGAATACGATATGTTATATATAAAATCTTGAAGTATTTTATATATATCATGTTGAAAGAATCTAATTTTTTTTTTTAGAAAACCTAACAATTAGAACAACGTGCTTTTGATTGGAACATATTTTAATAATTTTTAAGCGATTTGTCATGTTTATTTGCAAAGGAGAATAAAATTTTTATCAAAATATATAATTATTTATTATTTTATGCATAAAATTATTTATAATTCATGTTATTATTTTCCATCTATTTGTTCATATCAGTATATGAAGATCGTCTCAATTCGCATAAGTACGGTTACTATCTATCATTCATAGCTCTCAAAAATTTTTCATTTTAATTTAAAAAGATAAACTTATTAAAATATGTAAGTTTCTTTTTCATCTAAACAAAGGGGAGGGGGAGCGTTTTTAAAAGTATGAGTAGCGAGAATTTTTAAGGAATCACATTTTGCATCAAAATCCGACTTCCGACTATTTTAAAACATTTTATTTTTCAAAATTAATTATTAATGAGATCAATAATTTAATAAACTCATTTTGTCGTTCAACTGTTATTTTGTGCACTCGTGCTGCTAAGAAGACAGGGACCTGCAGTTTAAAGTGGATCCCGAACCACTAACAAACATTCACGCCACTGCCAGGATTCGAATCTGAAGCTGTGACGTTAAAGACCGGTGACCGGAATAAAATGTTTTTGCTTCGGTTGATAGGAAACCGTAGCTAAGAGAAATGTTTGCAAAAATGTTTGGAATTCTATAAGTTTTTAAATTTTTTTAAATTTCTTTTATGTGCTTTTTAATAAAATCGTTTGAAATTCTTTAGCCTTTTATTTTTATTTTTTTCACGTGATTTTATAAAATCGTTGAAATTCTATAGTTTTTGCTGTTGCTGTTTTTTTTTATTATTTATTTATTAATTAATTTTTTTTTTTTGCGTGATTTTTATAAAATCGTTTGGAATTCTCTAATCGTTTATTTTTCGCGTAATTTTATAAAATCGTTTGGAATTCTATAGCTTTTTTTTTTTTAAATTTCTTTTACTTGATTTTTTATAAAATCGTTTGGAATTCTATAGTTTTTTTAATTTTTTTTTAATTTCTTTTATGTGCTTTTTTATAAAATCGTTTGGAATTCTTTAGCCTTTTATTTTTATTATTTTTTTTTTTTCACGTGATTTTTAAAAATCGTTGAAATTCTATAGTTTTTACTGTTGCTGTTTATTTATTTATTTATTTTTTTTATTATTTTTTTTTTTGCTTGATTTTTTATAAAATCTTTTGGAATTCTCTAATCGTTTATTTTTCGCGTAATTTTATAAAACCGTTTGGAATTCTATAGCTTTTTTTTTTTTAAATTTCTTTTACTTGATTTTTTTATAAAATCGTTTGGAATTCTATAGTTTTTTTTTTTTTTGTTTTCCTAAATTTCTGTCACTTCTTTTTTTTTTTTTTTTTTTTTTTTTTTATTTCTTTCACTTGATTTCTTTTACTTGATCACTTGAAATCGTTTAAAATGATAGTTTTTTTTTTTTTTTTCGAACTGTAATTGCTGAATTACATGAACATGATTTATATATATTTTTCTTTAAGATTGTTATTATGCGTTTTATTCTTATATTATTATGCGTTTTATTCATGTATATCAGCCCATCAGATAAAAATTTTGTAATTTCTTAATTCCTTTCATATTATGGCAATTAAATTTGCTGGCTGCTTTTTGGTTCGGTTGATAGAAAGTCATAGCTCAAGAGAAATATTTACAAGCACCATGGAGGTTATTTCTGAATATAAATTTCTTAATGTAGTTAGGAGATTCTAAATTAAAATTTGTTAATTAAGAGAAATTGCAAAAGCAGTTATTTATCACAAAAAGTATTTACACATTAATTTTAAATTGTGAATACCGGATTTTTGAAATTTTTATATTGAAAACCTTCAGTTTGCTGTAAAAAAACTAGCGTCCACAGCTCTAGCCACTTGGCCATCAGGACGGTGTAACTGTTACCAAAGACAGTTACTGCTTTTGCAGAAAACCAATAAGCACTGACGCTTATGGAAAATTATCTTACACCAACACTGAACGAACATTAAAAAAATGTCCAAATTTAAGAGTAAATAAGAATTAATTTATTATAAATATAACATCTTTGTGTTTAAGCTGTACAATTTTCTTTTATATGCCTTCAGATATCGTATAATATTTTTCTTCTTGTTATGTTAGTATAGTTATTTTTTATAGGATATACATATTGCTTTGTACGCAAATGAATACGAGAATGTCTTTTGAGTAAGTTCTAGTACTACACCTTTAAATTAAAAAAATATGTATACGCTTTTTTTTTTTAACAGATAAGTTTAAAAATAGTCGGCATATTTATTTCATTTTTTTTTTTTTAAACCATTAGTGGTGATCATATTTCATTATTAAGGTAATGAATCACTATATTTATTTCGCACTAAGAAAGTTACTATATTTATTCCATACTAAAAAAAAAGTTATTATATTTATTTTACACTTTTTTAAATACATTACTTGTGATCATACACTGAAGTGACAAAAGTCATGGGATGCCTCTTAATATCGTGTCGGCCCTCCTTTCGCCCGGCGAAGTGCAGCAACTCGACGTGGCATGGACTCAACAAGTCGTTGGAAGTCTTCTGCAGGAATATTGAGCCATGCTGTCTCGATAGACGTCCATAATTGTGAAAGCGTTGATGGTGCAGGATTTTGGGCACGAACAGACCTCTCGATGATGTCCCATAAATGCTCGATGGGATTCATGTCGGGCGATCTAGGTGGCCAGATTATTCGTTGGAATTGTCCAGAATGTTCTTCAAACCAATCGCGAACAGTTGTGGCCCGATGACATGGCGCATTGTCATCCATAAAAATCCCATCGTTGTTTGGGTATATGAAGTCCATGAATGGCTGCAAGTGATCTCCAAGTAGCTGAACATAAGCATTTCCAGTCAATGTTCGGTCCAGTCGCACCAGAGGACCAAGTCCATGCCATGAAAAAACAGCTCACACCATTACGGAGCCACCACCAGCTTGAATAGTGCCTTGCTGACAGTTTGGGTCCATGGCTTCGTGGGGTCTGCGCCACACTCGAACCCTACCATCAGCTCTTACCAACTGAAATCGTGACTCATCGGACCAGGCTACGGTTTTCCATTCATCTAGGGACCAACCGATATGCTCACGTGCCCACGAGAGTCGCTGCAAGCGATGTCGTTCTGTCAGTAAAGGCACTCGAGTCGGTCTTCTGCTGGAATAGCCCAAGAAAGCCAAATTTCTCCGCTCAGTGCTAACAGACAAGTCCCTTGTACGTCCCACATTGATTTCTGCGGTTATTTGACGCAGTGTTGCTTGTCTGTTAGAATTTACGACTCTTTGCAGACGTCGCCGGTCTCGGTCGTTAAGTGCAGGCGGTCGACCACTGTGCTGTCCATGGTGGGATGTTATGCCTGAAATTTCATACTCTCGGCACACTCTTGACACAGTGGATCTGGGAATGTTGAATTCCCTAACGATTTCCGAAATGGCATGACCCATGCGTCTAGCTCCAACTAACATTCCGCGTTCAAAGTCTGTTAATTCCCGTCGTGCGGTCATCATCACGTCAAAACCTCTTCACATGAATAACTTGAACAGAAATGAAAGCTCTGCGAAAGCACTGCGCATTTATACCTATTCTACGCGATGCTACTGCCATTTGAAAATTTGCATATTGCTATCCCATGACTTTTGTCACTTCAGTGTATTTCATAATATTATGGTAAAGAGTCACTATATTTATTTCACACTAAAAAAATTGCTATATTTATTTCACACTAAAAAAAATTACTACATTTATTGAGCCTGAATGGCCGATTGTTTAGCGCTCTGGCATTCGGTGCCACAGATTTCGGGTTCGAGTCCCGGCGGTGCCATGGATGTTTGTAGTGGTTCAGAATCCACTTTAAGCCGTAGGTCCCGGTCTCCTATGACTGTAAGAGCGTAACGGAGCAGAAGTCAGACTTCTACCTACGGGTGCTCCATCAGAACAGAAGCTGGACCCATCTTACCTCCTTCCATGAGGGACACGATAACAACAACAACTATATTTATTCCACATTTCATAAAAAAAAGTTACTATATTTGTTTCATACTTTTTTTAAAATACAATACTTGTGATCATATTTCATAATATTATGGTAAAGAGTCATTATATTTATTTCACACTTTCACTTTTTTATTTATTTACTTCACACGTTTCATACTTTTTTTAAAAAAAAAGTTACTATATTTATTTCATATTTTTTAAATACTTTACTTATGATAATACTTCATAAAATAATTGTGATAATAAAGTCGGGAATCGGTACTTTTTTTAAAATAAAAAAATTCGACTGAGTGATCAAAATTTTTGACCTCCCCCTTCCCTTTGTGAAACTCTAAAATCAGAATTGCTTTTATTAACATAAACCATATTACTTTTGGTATTTGACCTAAGCTTTCAAAGGATTAATTAAATACCTTATTTGCAAGATCGATAAAAACACACTTCTTGAGGTACAATTAAATTACATATAAAATAATAAATAATTAATTTTTATATAGTTGGAAAAATTACTATTATGAAAAAACTTTAAAACATATTCTATGTTTATTATGTTTCATTTAAAAATACATAACTGCAATCTTTTTTTTTATATTTTATCATATTCCAATAAATATAAAGGAGAACTTTTATTTTTTGATCAATTTTGTTCAATGGCGAAAAGATTTTCTAGATGCATTTATGTTTAATTATATTTATAGAATTTTAATAATTTAAATAATTCATATTTATTTATTCTTTTCAATGTTTAGTTATTGTTGTGTATCCCTTGATGAGTAGAGGAGAATCAAATAGCGTCGTGATCCCGAATAATATTGGCTATGTTGATTGCCAGCTCGGAGTATAAATCTTCTTCTGAGGAATGGTCCGGACAATGTATGACGACTGAAACAGCTGGGCAGTCAAAGACATGATGAGGAGTTGGCTCGATACTAGGACAGTTGCCACATTTTTTTGGTATTTTTAACGCCATCAGCAGAAATTTTCATATTTTTGTGGTGCTCCATCCTTAATCTTGTGAGAGTAGTGGCTGTTCTGCTGTCGACATTTAGTTCCGTAGTTTGGTATTTAGTTTTGATCTTAGAAGGAACTATAAGTTTAGATTTTGCAGAGGCATTTGCATCTGCAAGGGAAGTAGGAATAGCAGTTTGATCAGACTTCTGGCCGAAGAATCTGCAATTTCCTTAAATTCCTAATCCAATTCCAAAGTTTGGTAAAATTTATTTTACAATGAAAATCTTCAATTCAGTAAAACATGATATTCAAGCTATCGTAAATGTCTCTAATGTTTTATAAACAAAATTTTCAAACCGATCTGATTTAAATAGACAAATGCTGCCTTTGTAAAGGCGATAATATTTCTTATATAACTGAAATTCCTTTTTTTTTTTTCCATCTGAATTCACTGATATGTGTATCCTGGTGAAGCTTTAAAATCACCTAATATGGTTTTCTTTGGAACAAAAAAAGAACAATTATACAGTGAGGCAGATCTTCTTCTGGGTGTGATATGTTGTCTAAAATACGACGAGTGCAGCAGAAGTTGGCAGTTGAATCGTATTTTAGCACACTCCGTTTCGCCAAGTCGCCAAAATGGCTAAAAACTACACACGATCCATTGTGTAAGTTTCTACTTGGCCGTTAATAGAAAATACAAGTTACAAATTTGGAAAAAAATGAGCATTTTACTTTCATTTTAAAATCTTAGGTGAGAGTATTTCTCCAATTTTAGATTCATTTAATACAGGGGTGACCAATCTAAATGATCTTGCTGGGCACTTAGGAAATGCTTCATACCTCCGCGGGCCGCATATAAAATTATGCATTCCCATAATAGATTTAAACCCACTATAGACATTTTTAGGAGTAAAAAACTGAAACATAATGACTTATTATTATTGTGCTTACTATTATTTTTTTCATGTAACCATAGATAATATAATAATAATGATACTAAACGCCCATTGTAAAGAAATATCTAACACTAAAAATGATATATAAAAAATACATAAACGTAAATGAAATTTAAAAAAAAAAAAAAAATTAAAAAATATTTATTTTACTAGTGCGATATTTGTTTTCCACTCTTTCACTTAGCTTTTGCAAATCGATCTCAATTTGGGTATTTGCTCATCGTAATGGGTGTTGCAGGTTAGCATTCGTTACGTTTGAGCGTGTTTTGTGTCGGGTCAATATCATTTTTCAAAAAAAAAAAAAAAAAAAAAAAAAAAAAAAAAACCGATTCACAGGCATACATTGAACCAATGTGCTAATAACTTTAAATAAAAGTCTGGGTTGCTCCTATCAACAATCAACAATGCTTATCTAGGGATGGTCACTGCGTCACTGAGGTCACTTAAAGTGAAACATAGAACCTGTTTTATTAGATGTTCCAAGATGCGCACGCAGTTCATAACTGAATTATTCTGCAAGTTCAGGCAACATCAAGAATATTATTTTAAAATAATTTTTTTCTCATAGCTCGGCAGTTAATTTTCTATTATAATGCACTCATAATGTAAAACATTGGCAACATATAAAATAAATTTATTTTTATAATGTCCAACATGGACAGTAGTGGTGTGGAATAAGCTAATTAGTATTATTGTTTGCAATAAATTGCTAGATCCTCTTGTCAACATTTCACAATTATTACAGTAAAAAGAGTTCTAAATCTTTCCAAACTGCTATTTAAAAAATACATAATATTTATACTATTAATTATGTGAAACGGCGGCCGCCTTGAATATTTTTCCGGCCCGTGAGGTTTATCACACTTTTACAAAATATATTTATTTTATAATGGCCAGAGTAGTGAAAACCAATGTATTAAAAAATACATTATGTGTGCATCTGTATAATAGAAAATTAGCTATTGAAATGATGAGAACAATTAACTTCGATTTTAAAATAATATTCTGGCGAATATAGGACAGTTATTGTCTGTTTTATTTAGGAATTTTACTGCTATGAGTTCGTAGAATAATTAAATTATATTCTGCGAACTCATGAAGCGCACTCATCTTGAGACATCTAATATAACAGGCTCTGTGTTTTCACTTTTTAAGTGACCTCAGTGACCATCTCTAGATACGCACAGTTGATTGCAGAGCAAACCGAACTCTGAGTTTTTTAAAGTTTTCAAAATATGTGTAAATGCGTGGGAATGAAGAAAATCGACGAAAATTAATGTTAAATCAGTGATCATAAAAAGTTAAAAGTGGTTACCATGATGAAATGTGGTATTCAACGTTAATAAGGGTTAATGTAATATACAAATCAGTCAGGAAATCAAGAATATATCTATATATTATCGCTTTGTTCGAAAATATCGAGGCTTCAATTTATTAACATGCAAATAAACAATTAAAATTTTTTTTTAAATTTGATAAAGAATATTTTAAATTTCCCTCCTGGTATAGCTAATGTACAAATAACATCTTTTTCAGGATGAGCATTGATATACAAATAAACTTTAAAAAGAAATGAATATTAACAATATGAATTTACAACTACTATTCAAATAATTCTAATTTTAAATATAGAAAAAAAAAAAGATCTGCTGTTCGGCTACAAAAAATAATAAATAAAAATAAACAAAAATGCAAAAGGATTTGTCAAATTCAGTGGTTGGGAGTCAGGCAATAAATATTACATATTAAATTTTATACCGACTCCAGACTTTTTTACAGTAAATTTAAGTAATGTGATCTTTACTAATGGATCTTTAAAAAATTTGTGAAATAAGTTCACTGACTCTCATTAAACTGATTTGTAAAAACAGTTAATTTAAAAAAAAAAAAAATTAATTTTATAGCTTTAATGGCGTAACATTTGCATTAACTTAAAAGATACCTTTATCTCTAAATTTGTTTTACAAATTAATTTATTACTTGCCATACAAAAATGACAGTAATAAATTAACAGATATTTAAGTACACTATTCAAAACAATTAGGGGACACTGTGAGTTCAGCATGAAATAACCGTATAATCGGCAACTTTTTAAACAAAATAAAATAAAAGAGGTTTGAAAGGAAAAATGACAACGTTTACGAAGTTAGGAATATGAAAATTTAGTTTGTGACGTCGAAAATGTTGAGTTTGATATAAGGAGTGAAAAGCGACCTGCAGCATTCCTTCTGTAGGAGATAAAGAACAATTGACACGCGTTGAATGTTTTGTAACAGTGACAACGATGTCTCAGCAAGATAATTTTACTGAATTGGTATCCTGGAGGATCATCTATCGTTTAGACTGGATCAAATGCAATCCGTTGTAGATTGATTTGGTTTGCCACTCTACGGTCATCTTGTAAACAGAAAGGAACCTACAGTTTAAAGTGGATTCCGAACTACTCACAGGAAATCACTTCTACTCACATCACTTTCGAACTACTACTAAGCATCCATGACATCGCCAAAATTCTCACCTGAAACCTGTGGTATCAAAGGCCAGAGATCCGTTGTAGAGGAAAGCGATAGGAGTTTTACAAAGGGTCATTCTCAGACTATGGAATCGGTTTTTGAAATTTTAAATGTTCAGAGATTATCGGGATAAAGCCGCACGCGAGCAACAACACAAAATTAAGATCGGTATTTAGCACTAACGACTAGAAGATACCGCTCTATGGACGTCTCTTTCTTGAAAAAGCAATTTTAGAGTGCTACTGGTACCAGAGTTTCTACCCAGACTCAAACCTATAAATCACAGGTCTGCGAGCATCAAACCCACATGGCGGATTCAAAATTGACTCCGCCATGTGGGTTTGATGCTCGCAGACCTGTGATTTGTCTTTCGTTGACATAGCGAATTGAAGTGAGAACAGGAGCAACATGCTCTTCACGGACAAGATTGGCCATTTGCATGGATGTTTGTTAATGGTTCGGAATCCACTTGAAACTGTAGGTCCCGGTCTGTTTAGTCTAAAGTGTGCACAAAATGACCGTAGAGCGACAAACCAAACCAATCACGGACAAGGCCCGCCTTAATGTACAGCATGATAATAGGCGGATTCTCATCTGGAGAGAACCTGGTACACTCACCTGCATTTCTGCATGAAAGTGTCCGATTTAGCACAGCAATGATGGTCTGGGCAGGTATTTCTATTAACGACCGCACAGACCTGCATATTATCAGGAATGGAGCACTAACGACTCAGGGCTGAGATCCTCAGACCTATTGTGATCTATTAAGCTGCAATAATCGGGGAGGAATTCATTCTTATGGATGATAATGTAAAAGCCACGCCGTGCTCAGCTAATAGATATCAAAGATATTCTACTTGCAACGCCATGCATTAAGGATTGGCTTTAGTTCTAGAAGACGCTAAATCAAAATATACCTACTTTCATTTTCAATCAACAGATAGCGTTATTGATACAGGTTAGTTTCCCGGTAGTGTATAAAGAGCAGCTTTATCTAGCAAAGCCCTTCTTGTGAACATCTATAGTTGTTCTTTTCGCTTCTTAAAAGTGATTTCTACACATGTACCTTCGGATTGAACACTCTCGCATATTACTGTATCTTTAAATCATTGCAACACTCAGCAATCGAGGAGAATTGCGTTCTCATTCGTTTCTTTGTATATATATGTACGGCCATCCAGATCTCCCGACCTTACATCCTGTGATTTTTTGCTGTGAGGAAACCTGAATTTAAAAGAACACTTTAAAAAAACCATCCTCAACCTCAATTGCGAATCCAAAATTATGGATTCATGCCTGGGGAATATGCTGACCAATCCATTCGATTGATTCATTTGTCGAATGGATTGGTCAGCATATTCCCTGACATGAATCCAATATAACAATTTTGGGATATTTTAGGAGAAGGGTTGCTAGTCGCTTATCACCCAAAGAAACAATTGAGCAGTTGGAAAGCTCTCTTCTACAGGAGTGAGAGAGAATACCACATCCCTTATTGATTCCATGCACCATAGTGCGCGACATTGCTTTCGATCAGGGGAACCATACTTCTTATTGAAACTCATTTGTATCCTAGAAATCCTATTTTTGTTTGTTTGTATAATATGCGCGAATTGTGCACATTTTGTTTACCGCTAAATATCTTCAATAAAATTTAATTACTCCTTGTTAGTTGCTTCTTGTTATTTTCTCATATCTTAAAACACCTATACATCATATATATGCCACCAAAAAATTTCCTCATCTGCTATTTATACTCAAAGTCATAATATCCCCACACTTGTTTTGAGCAGTATGTTATATTATAAAACAGTTTAACACAAACAGTACTTTTTTTTTTTCTTTTTTTTTTTTATATTTTAATTTTTTTTAAAAAGCTATATTTGTAGTGCATTAAATAAATCTTATTTATTCTTGTCAATGGAATAGCTTCCAGAAGATCTTTTATTGTTGATCCAAGATAGTTTTTTTTTTTTTTTTTATATATATATCTCAGTGCTGAGATAAGTTTTACAACATTTTCTTGGGTTGCTGCTAAAGCAGTAACTGTTTTTGCTGCTGGTTGTATTATTGATGGATACAATTGAATAGCCTCCTTAACATTTAATTTTAAGTTGCCAATGTTATCAGTTTTTCCCAAACCATGCTCAAGATTTGATGTTAAGCAAGCAGTTCTTTCTGCTTCATTTTTATTAGTAACCTTTCGAAGATTTTTGGCTTTATTCATTAGCAAGATGTTTTTAAAAATCCACTTCTTCACTTGGATTTGATGAGCAATCCTGAGAGGTAGAATTTGAATCAATTACATTTGATATTATGTATTCTGAATATTTTTTAATCTTATTCATAGGAAATGTTATCGCCGGAATTGTTCATTTTTCAAACAACAGATGGCGTTGTTAATACAAATTAGTTTCCAGGTAGTGCATAATGAGCAGCTTTAGGTAGCAATGGAATTCTTGTCAACGTCTCCAGTTGTTCTTCTTTCGCTTCTTTAAGGGATTTCTACATATACTTCTTCGGACTGAACACCCTCGCATATTGCTACACCTATAAGCCATAGCAATACTTAACAATCGAGGATAATAGCGTCCTCAGTTTCTCCTTTGTTTATGTATGGCCGTCCAGATCTCCCGACCTCACATCTTGTGGTTTCTGGTATGGTAAAACCTGAATTTAAAAGTGCACATTAAAAAACCAGCCTCCTTGGCATTCCAAAACATGTATACCATACCCAATAAATGTTGCATAATACTGTAAATAGTGTGTTGTTTAGTCTGACATTTATATAGACTGTAAATTGAACTGTTACCAGCCAATAATCTGCTTAATGTATTATCCTATATAATGCATAGCTGTTCGAATGGTAGCTCACTCTATAAAAAATAATAAAATCCCGTTTTTTTTTTTATTCTTTTTTTTCTTCGTCATTATAGTTAAAATGATTTCCAATTAATAATTTAGTTCTAATCACTTTCTTAATTAAATCTTATGTAAACAGATTCTTTCAGTATAAATATCATGTTATAAATCATAGAATATTAGAAAATATAATAGAATTCTACAAACAGAAAATACTAAAAAATGTTGCCCGGCATCTAAAGCAATATTAATCTTTCGTATAATTACATACAATATATAATAAAAATAATATATAATATATACATATGATACTATATTAATATTTCTAACCAATTAACATTTATTCGCTACGATATTTAATAATTAATACTTTAAATTAAAAAGTGCAGTATATTATATAAAACCACACAAAGTCGTAAAAACGTTTTCTTTTAAAAATTTATATACTTTTTACTTTCTGATAAAATTTTAAGAGAAAAACCCACAAAAATAATTCAAATAGCATTTAATTTTAATCAATAATTGCATCAAATTTAAATCCATGTGATTCGTTTTGAATTTTTTTGTTTTGTTTTATTACATTATTTTGAAAATGTTTTTTACCCGTAAAATTATAAGTGTTGTTTAGAGGAAAGAGGGTTTTCGTATCCTGGAAGACTATTTGCTCGAGAAAGTATTAGCTCAAGAAAGAAATTAATTATCAGCAAGAGAAAGAGTTTTAAATAAATACTATGTATATAAAAGATCTTGAAAGAAATTTTAAAAAAATAACCAATAATAATAATCGATTCTTACTAATTATTTTTAAAATTTCATTAAAAAAGAATAATTGGTTATTTTTTTTTAAATTTCTTTCACTAACTTTTGTATACATAATATTTGTTTAAATTTCTTTCTCGAGCTAATAATTATACAAGTAATACAAAAAAAAAAAAAAAAAAAAAGTTTTTTAAAGTCAATTCCTACTTTTTTTCACTCTATTGCAGAAAGTCCTTTATAAATAATTTTCATTCATTTTTTTAAGTTTATCTGTGTGCAACATGCAACTTAAATCTAAAAAAAAAAAAAAACTAAAATTAAGTAATTAAATTTAATTACTGAATTAATATTTGAAAAAAACTATATTAACATCACCCACTATAAGTTCAAAAAAATGTATTCGAACTTGAGTGGATGAAAAAAAGTATTTTATGAACGATTGAAAATTTGAACAAGATATATAGAGGGAGAGTGTGAGCTAATAGAAGGAATTGAATAATTAACTAATGCAAAACTGTTTTAAAAGATCGTCTGGTGATAGCAAAGACCATTTTATTTCAAAGTGAAATTGAATGTTTTTCATAAAAGAAATTCGTTTGGAATTCTCATTTTTTTCAATTATTATTTTTATTTTTTAAGATTGCGTTTGGTTCTTCTAAAAACGAAATTCTAAGTGTATTCTAAATTTTATGGGTAACCTCTATATCGATCTAGCAGTTTGCATTTTTTATTTGGTTTCTTTTATTACTTTAAATTTTATCCAAAATTGTATTGTAAAAGGTAATATAGCTGAATTAAATGCAATTTTTTAAATCAAATTTTGATATATATACTCATTTTTAATAAAATTAATAATTATTATTTATAAAAATAATTATTTTTCAAGAAAAGAAAATTACTTGTAATTCTCATTTTTTAAATTTTTTTATTTTATTATTTTTTAAGATTTGTGTTTGGTTCTTTTAAAAACAAAACTCTAAATTTCATGGATAACCTATATATCGGCCCAGGCAGATTGCATTTTTTATTTGGTTTCTTTTACTTTAAATATTAAACCAAAAGATTTATTGTAAAATGCAATATATTTGAATTATTTTCAATTTTATTTAGTGAAGTGTGAAATATTATATTTTTATTAAAATTTAAAAATTATTCAAATTTTATCGAATGTGAATCTTTTATTTATTCAATTCCTTCTATTAGCTCACGCTCTCCCTATATATATCTTGTCCAAATTTTCAATCGTTCATGAAATACTTTTTATTCATCCACTCAAGTTCAAATACATTTTTTGAACTTGTAGTGGATGACATTGGATGTTGATACAGTTCTTTCAAATATTGAGTCAGTAATTAAATTTAATTCATTAATTTCAGTTTCTTTTAGATTTAAGTTGCATGTATCTACCACCAGATTGCGCCAGGTGCAAGAGGAAAATTTCAACTTTATTTGTAAAGGACTTTCTGCAATATAGTGCAAAAAAAGTAGGAATTAACTTAAAATTTTTTTTTTATATTACTTGTTTTTTTATTAATTACGTAACTTGCAAGTATATCCATTACTTTGAAAGAGAAATGAAATTCTTTCCCCAAGTCTGTTGAAGATTGTTTTTCCATTTAGAAATTAAATCTGCCCCTGCCCGACTCGTGGCTCAATGGCAACGTGCGCCGCTGGGGAGCATTAGGGCAGAGGTTCAATCGCTCTCGGCTTTGTCGGTCGGCTTTTCGCTCTCGGCAAAACGAGGAGACTCGATGGCGTTTGTGAAGTTTACATCTTGCCTAGTTAGTCGGACTACCTAGTGGGACTTTTTTGGTTTTTCTTCTGCACGGTACACAAAGCCGGGTGGTTCCCCTAAAAATCCTTTCGGAATGCAATGCCCTCCTTCTACAGCGACATGGAGCCAAGTCAGACTTCTACTTACGGATGCTCCATCACAACATAAGCTTCCAATTTCCCTCCATCCATGAGTAGATTACACATGGGATGTCCGCCCCTCACTGCAGGACACTGAGACTTGGACACAACAACAACAAATCCCAATTTTTATAATATTATTTTGGGGTAACCTTTAAAAACGATTTAAAGGTTAAATATTTTTCTAATATTTTGATTATAATATTATAATCGAAATATTTTGATTTCTAATATTAAATATTTTTCTAATATTTGTTTTTTCATTCTCTGTAAAGTTTTTTTTTTTTTTCCAATTATTTCTTGCATTTTAATATTTAAATCAGTTAACTTGATCAACTAACTAAAAGAGATCTTTCGGTACCCATATGAATTTTGCATTCTATATATCAAAGAAGTAATAACAAAGATCAAAAAGAAACGACGACGATGATTTGCCAGATTGACGGACAGCGCTGGTTGCTTAGCAACCTCTGTCTCTTGCTTTTTGAATGAGAGAAGTTTCTTAAGCTTTGAGCCCATTGATTAGATAGAAAAAGAGTAAGATATACATATATATTATTAATTTATTAATTGTTTTTTTAATTAATCAAAAAATTATGCATATATAATTTTTAAATATTATTATTATAATTTTTAAGTAAGGAATAAAAGGTAATAAACAAATAAACAATAGAAACAAAAAACAATTGGAGGGGCAATTGTGACTTAGCGCATTGTGACTCGAAACTGCATGTCAATTTGGAAAAGAGGATATCGAAATGTTAATGAATAATATTCAGAACAGCGTGACGTCTTTTACGATTTTTGAAATCAGAAATGGCGTAAGCATAGTTGCCGAGATTATTCAAAATAGAATAATTAATATTGGGAATGGAGTTATAAAAATTTTGTGCAATTTTTATAACTAAATTGTTTAAAATTTGGGAGAAAAAAACACCTTATCCTCTCTCTCTCTCTCTATATATATATAATACTTATTATTTTACGTATTATATTTACATATTATTTAGGATAAATACTATCTTTCTCTTTTTATAGAATGGTAGCTTTTTATCAGAAAGTTGTTTTCACAATTTTTTAAAAGGAACTAACGGATTCCTCTTTTTTTAGACAGGGAAGCATTTCCTTGAAGCATTTTAAGAGCACATTTACATATTTATTAACACTATTACTATTTAAAAAAAAACAAAAAAAAAAAAAAAGACATTTTTTTTTTTTTTTTACTACACTTTTAAAATCCATTTTAGATGTTCTAATTGGTGATGGACATTTCTAGTGCTAAAGAATCATTTAAAAAAAAAAAAGAAACTACAGTTTCTAAAACTTTGATGAATACTTTAGCTTTATAGAAAGCACAGTTGATCAATTGAAGGATGAACGAAGCTCTTGGCTACGAAGCAGCCACCCGCTTCCTGTCCTGTATTATTGACAGCCTTGCCTTTGGTCTGTGCACATTAAAATGTTATGCCTTATACACTCAAGAGCCAAAACATTATGACCACCTGCCAATAACGAGTTTGCCCACCTTTGGCGCGCAACACAGCTTCAACCCGCCTTGGCATGGATTAATACCACCACTTAATACCAGTTAAATACCACTTCCACCTGATCACGTGCCTTCCACGTCATCCAGGCGAGTTCATTGCAAAATGTAGGGGGATCATAATGTTTTGGCTCTTGAGTGTATATTTTAAAATATTAATACTAAAATTTCAAGTAAGAAGAAGTGGTACCTATACGAATATATGCAAAAAGGGAAAAATAGAAAATTTTAACTAATACATTGTAAAAAAAAAAAAAAAAAAAAAAATGATCAGACGATGATTGGAGCACGGAGCTTGCTGTCTGGCACTTCAGAAAGAGAAGATTAGGGAAAGAACATTAACTGAGGATATTGAGAACAGTTCTAGGACGCTTTCTATTTTCAAATAGGATAATGTCATAAACTGGGAGGGATCTAAGAACAGAATTACCAATAAAAGGAACAGAATCATAATCATCACAGAGTCATAATCATTTATTCTAACATAATCATCACTTTATTCTAACATAATCATCACTTTATTCTAACATAATCATTAACATTCACATAATCATCACTTTATTATTAACATTCACATAATCATCACTTTATTTTCCAGCCCAAATCGGACTTGCATTGCCCAAACAGGACGTTCACTAGAATGAGAGGATTTACAAAACCATCTCAATAGAAACTTAAAAAAGAAAAAAAAAGCTTTAAAATATAAAATTTCAATACAAACTAAAATTTCAATAAAAATGACTTTGTGGATTTCAAAAACTTCACATGCATTTTTTCTTTCCATGATAAGAAAGACTTTATTTCAGCTAATTTTTTTTTTTCCGCAATACCAACATTCAGTTTGTGTTTGCTAAACTGATGAAAACATATTTTTTTTTTTTTTTTTGTGCTATTTTAAGTTCAAATTTCTGCTCTATTACCAGATAACTTTGTACACCATTATTAAAAATGCATGTTGCTGAATGTGTAACAATTTGCGCAATTGTTATACCACATCCAAATTATTTTGAGAAATTGTTTTGAATTTGTAGTGTTTATCGATTCATTAGTAAACAATGTCGTCTTCCCTCAAGACATCGGTTTAGCAGCTTAAAGCTCGGTAAATCTCCAAACACTGGATTTATGGTATCCCTGATAGCTTTTGATAAAGAATTTTTGTGTTTGTGGTCAGAAACACCATTATTGTACGAAGCGATGCTATATGCACCCCAGGTTTGTGGTGCTTTGGGGCAAAACCAATGCAGTAATTCCTTATCTCTGTTGCATCATGGTGTCTTATGAACCCATACAAACCATATAGCTTTTACGCATAGCCCTAATGCTTTGACACTTTTCATGTATGGAATTTCCATAATAAGATGTTAATTTATGGATCAAGCTGTCAAATCTTTCTTTGCGGCCCACAGTTTTACCATCAGATAGCTTCCTTCGTGCCAGGCTGCCTTTTAGTTTTCTTAATCTTATGCCCACTCTTTTCTGAACGTGATCAACACACTCAAATCATTCAATTCAATTAGTATTTTTCAGGAAGAGAATGAAATGTCTTAACATCACCATCACAAATATATAGCAGATATTTGACACCGTACAGTGTCTCTGATCTCTGAAAAATTCTAAGCATTCCCACCCCATTTCCATTTGTCCAGAAAAACCACAGCGGTTTCATTTACAAGCAGGTTTATGTCTAATTAACAAAGTTTCATCTTTATAAAATTTTGTTTGGCATCTTTATAGGAATCTCAAATTTTACAGAAAACAGACATTACTACTAAAATTATTAGACATATTTTTCTGTATTCATCTCAAATCAACGGGCGTACTCACGAGAAGTGTACTTCTCGATTGAAATCTAGAGTACTGTACCCACTCAGAAAGTCGCCAATCTTGCAACCCGGAATATTTCGCCAAATTCTTTAGGGTTACAATACTGTAATTAAAGGGATTTGTAAATTCTTTTTCCGAACAATATAATGACTATTTTAATGCTACTTTGATATTTATTTGTGTAATTTTTATTTTTAGTAAATAAGAACAGAAATACATATTTTTAAATAATTACTCAGATAAATTATTTATTCTTTCAAGATTGTTCTTATAACGTATGTCGGATATTAATACAGAATATAAACAATTTTCAAGATGTTGCCATTCATACAAATACGAAACAAACAACGAAAACGATTTTTTGCTTTATTAATAACTTACATTTGATTATCGAATTATTATTGTCATTTTAATGCTGTTGATACAATTATAGTTTTGTGACAACCTTTATTTCAACCAGCGCGAAAAAGTGCTACCTTTTATTTTTAGAATAGTTCTCGTCGAAAACGCACCTGGAACGCAATAATTTTTCTGTGGTTAAGATTTTTTTGGCACCTGTTATTTGAAGTTTCGCTGAAAAAATGTAATTTTTAATTTTAGAACATTATTTATTGAAAAAAGGCCGATAGAATGTATTAAATTTTTTTGTTGTTTTGTGAAGTTTCTTCTTAATTTTGTTGAAAGAGTTAAGATTTTTTTGCAACCGTTATTTGAATTTTCTCAGAAAAAATGTAACTTTTTAAATTTTAGAAAATTAGTTCACGGTAGAAAAAGGCCGCTGGAATGTATTAAATTTTTCTGTGGTTTTGTGGATGTTCTTGATTTCTTCATTCATTTGGTATGGCTTAGCAAAGGGAGGTTTTAGTGAGGCATTAAAAAGAAAATTATTTTATTAAAATTGTTTTATCATTCGAATTCGACATTGAATGATAAAACACAATTATTTTGACATAATAGAAAAAAATTGGAATATTAGAAAATAATATTGGCTTGATTTTATCGTAATAGCAATTATCATCTTGTTAAAATGATACATTTTGTGAGTTAGCAAAACAAAATTGCATTTCATAATTAGGCTTTAAATCTATAAAATTTGGCGTGAAACTATAAAATTCGGCTTAAAAACTATAAAATTTGGCGTAAAGCAATTTAGGAATAAAAGTTTGGCAGGATAGCGATATATTTTGGCGTTAAAGCTATAACATTTGATGTAAAAGAAAATCATTAAAATTTTGCCATGTTAATAGCAAAATTTGGCTATAAAGCGATATAATTTAGTGTAAGGCCAATACAATTTCTCTTGGTGATAAAATTTGACGATAAAGCAATAATTTTTGTCTTAATACCATTTCAGGAATAAAATTTTGGCAGGATAGTGATAATATTTGGCGCAAAAGCGATAAACTTTGACGTAAAAGCAATTTAAGGAATAAAATTTGACCTAATAGTTGTTTGGCTACTATTTGGCACCGAATTTTGGCAGCCATTTTGTTTGTTTACCTTGCCGAATCAGCCGGCGACATTGTTTAAGTCACTGATTTTATGGAGGTAACTTGATAGCAATTGTAACGTCTGTAAGCTTCACTCACCGATAATAGGGCTGCCTGGTGGTAATTTTCAGGCTTTTCTTCCATACGCCATGTAAATGTGGGAGTTACCTCTAAAAATCCTTCACGCAAGCACTGTCCTCTCCTCATTGCCGTTGGTGGTAAACGTAAGTGGAGCATGAGGCCCTCTGAATTAAACAGAAAATTCGTTATTGTCTTTCTAAATAACTGCAAGTACATGTTGTATATTGTAATCATGTAAAATCCTACACGTTGGCAAGAGCCTTTTCTTTGGCGTTCAGAAGAAATGGTCAGTTGGCCTACAAACTCTCACCCGGATATTTCGTGCAGTCAAGTTTCGAGTTTTCGGTTTCAGGTCATTCAATGAATATAAAATTTTCTGTCTTTAAATATGTTAAATATTGTATGTATCTAATTCTATGTGTGTGGCGTTTATGCGTGTGTAAATAAAGATGCGAGTTTTTCAAACCTGTGTCTCAAGTATCTAAACTTAACCAATCACATCCAGTTACAATTTGGTTGCCTAACATGCACACATATATATATATATATATATTTCCTAATTCAGCTGGCAAACACTTAGACGGCTGTCTTGGATGCCTTAAGACCTGCGCTGCACAGAGGTTACTAACTTTTGCATTACCAGTAGGCTCGTGTAGCTTGAAGATGCGGAGTAACAATGCCCCCGTAACGCTCTACGATCACATTAGGCCGGAACTACGGTTTAAGTGGTTACGACATATATATATATATATATGTCTATCACCAATCACGATGGAACAACTCATGGTGTAGTCCATATTTCATCTGTAATTGTTTCGACCTGTGTTGAACCAACATAAAACTTGAAACTGAAAAATCTCGAAGAACATCGTTTCGGATGTCCTTAATGCATGTGTGGGCATAAAAAAGAATGTAACACAGACACACACACACATACACACACACACACACACACACACACACACACATATATATATGTATATATGTATATATATATACACTGAGTGACAAAAGTCATGGGATAGCAATATGAAAATTTTTATGGCAGTAGCATCGCGTAGAACAGGTATAAATGCGCGGTGCTTTCGACGAGCTTTCATTTCTGTTCAAGTTATTCATGTGAAGAGGTTTTTGACGTGATGATGACCGCACGCACGACGGGAATTAACAGACTTTGAACGCGGAATGCTAGTTGGAGCTAGACGCATGGGTCATGCCACCATTTCGGAAATCGTTAGAGAATTCAACATTCCCAGATCCACTGTGTCAAGAAGCGTGTCGAGTATGAAATTTCAGGCATAACATCCCACCATGGACAGCGCAGTGGTCGACCGCCGCCTTTGACCGAGACCGGCGACGTCTGCAAAAGTCGTAAATTCTAACAGACAAGCAACGCTGCGTCAAATAACCGCAGAAATCAATGTGGGGTACAAGGGACTTGTCTGTTAGAACTGTGCCAATTTGGCTTTCTTGGGCTATTCCAGCAGAAGACCGACTCGAGTGCCTTTACTGACTGAACGACATCGCTTGCAGCGACTCTCGTGGGCACGTGAGCATATCGGTTGGTCCCTAGATGAATGGAAAACCGTGGCCTGATCCGATTGAGTCACGATTTCAGTTGGTAAGAGCTGATGGTAGGGTTCGAGTGTGGCGCAGACCCCACGAAGCCATGGACCAAACTGTCAGCAGGCACTGTTCAAGCTGGTGGTGGCTCCGTAATGAGAATTGTGGGCTGTTTTTCATGGCATGGACTTGTAGTCCTCTCGTGCGACTGGACCGAACATTGACTGGAAATAACGCATGTTCAGCTACTTGGGAGATCACTTGCAGCCATTCATGGACTTCATGTACCCAAACAACGAAGGGTTTTATGGATGACAATGCGCCACGTCACCGACCGGCCACAACTGTTCGCGATTGTTTGAAGAACATTCTGGACAATTCCAACGAATGATCTGGTCACCTAGATCGCCCGATATGAATCCATCGAGCATTTATGGGACATCATCGAGAGGTCTGTTCGTGCCCAAATCCCTGCACCATCTTAACGCTTTCACAATTATGGACGTCTATCGAGACAGCATGGCTCAATATTCCTGCAGAGGAGCTTCCAACGACTTGTTGAGTCCATGCCACGTCGAGTTGCTGCACTTCGCCGGGCGAAAGGGCCGACACGATATTAGGAGGTATCCCATGACTTTTGTCTCTTCAGTGGCATATATATATATATATATATATAGTTTTCATATTGCCACGAGTCTTGGGTTCGAGTTCCGCCGGTGCCATGGATGTTTGTAGTAGTTCGAATCCACTTTCAACCGTAGGTCTCGTGTCTAATATGGCCGTTGAACGTTGGACGTGGGCTAGCAATCCTACTTCGTAAGCGTCACGTAATCTTCCAGTAAAGGCAGACGGCCTTGGCCCGCAATAGGCTGTTGCGCCAATGATGATGATGATGATGATGATGAGGTTTCATGTTTTTATTTTGATGAGTATCATCACTCTCTTGTACTGTGCAATCATTTGCCCAACACCTTGCATAATGATTTTAATTTTCATGAAGCACAAAACAAATCGTGTTTGTTTTTAAATAAAGATTTAAACGTCATGGTGCAAATTATATATATTTTTAAAGCGATGCATACAATGTTTTCAATAAAATGTATTTAAAAGTGAAACGTACTCCATCAAATCTTGTGATTCTTTATTTTTCGGAATCATCATGAATTATGCAGGAGCAAGGCTTCTTTTCACTCATCTTGAAGTAGTTTCAAATTTCTTTTGACACGTTAACATGGGTAAGGAGCTCAATTTTTTCAAAAAAATCCAAATAATGTAGGAACAGCGTTTTTAGTAAAGTTCGTCGAGATTGGCTGATAAGCTCACAAATTGATTGAACACGCCAGGAATACAAATTCAAGAAAATGATTTCATTGAACAAAGAGATGAGATTTCATCAGAATACTTATGTACTCTGTGCCTAACATTTAACTCCTCTAGACCCCATATTAAAAAATATAAAAATGATTATTTTAGTTCGCAACACGAAATTGACTATGTCTGACGATAAATATTAAGCAAAAAGTTAATAACTTTGTATCATGACAAATCACTTTTAGGATTCTAATTACTGTTAATTAAGTGATGTTGTATATACAGTTAAAAAAAAAACCAGCCAGACTGATTGTGTAACTGAACTTTTAGTCTTAAAATTGGATGGAAAAAATCAACAAGATATTATAATCGAATAGAATTATTTACATGTTTTTAAGTGGTAATGAAGTAAGAACAGAGATATATTGGAAAGAATGATAATAATCAATCGAAAGAACGTGCATTGTATGATGATGTTTTGTTGCTGATGTCACTGGCGAAAATGATGATGAAACGTCAAGTGTTTGAGAAGTTATGTTAAGGGGATAACACAAAAATATTACGTAAATGTGAAGGTGTGTTATTAGCATTATTTTTTATGAATCTCATTAGCTGTGCAATTCTTTTAGCAAAACCCACCACCAAAAGAGCATAATTTAAAAAAAAATTTAATAAAAAGTCTCTACAATGTCTACATAAAGCAAAAAGACCTAAGCATATATGTAAGGTATATTATGCAATTTAAAAGAGCTCGAATAATATTTCATCCCAAAAATTTGGTTATTTATTCCTTCCAAGACCTTTCATTACATTAAGACAAGCATATACATTTCAAAAATACAAAACTATGCACTGGAATAAGTACATAAATAAATAGTAATGTATCTTTTATGCAGTTCACTTTTATGCAATTTTAAAAGTGTTGGAAATTAATATTCCATGCAATAATTTGGTATTTTTATTCCAACCAAGATCTTTTTTCTTACATTAAGATCTAAGTATATACCAACTTCAAAGAAATACAAAACAGCAACGAAGCATCTGGAAAAGC
>BPLR01021384.1:0-71712 GCA_021605095.1 Caerostris extrusa
GTCAGAGAAACAGTGTTAAAACAATGTTCTCTAAAAAACAATGTTAAAATAATGTTATTCTGAAAAATGTTTAAAATACTGTTACTCTGAAAAACCATGTTACTTTCTGGGAAAACTAAACCAAATTCAATTTAGCATCATACGTATGTTACCAAATATTTTTACATACTATAATTATCATCACTTTGAATTATGTAGACAGTTTTCGAGACTTTGCTTAAATTTGTAGAAAATATTTGCGAGGAGACACATTTGATGCCGAACAGTGTTTGTATGTTGTTGCTACTCATCTGTGAAAAACAAGAAGGAACAGGGCAGTTAGAGAAGGTTGGAAAAGTAAGAGGAATCGAGTGAAGAGATTTTCCTTTCTATGAAGAATTCGTTTCAGCCTTATTTGTCCTGCGGCATGAGTAACAGTGTTAGCTTTAATGCAAAAGGAACAAGGCTAATAGAAAATACTCCTGGGTGAAAAAAAATGATGGGAAAAAATGGGTACTCCTCGGGCATTGCGCGATAGTCTTGCTGTACGGTTGGAATGTTTTCTATAGTACACGAAAATTATTTATAAATGTATTTACGTATATGTCACTAACATCCGTGTGCCACATAAAAACATCAATACTTTTTAAGATAAATTAGTTTCTATAGTATTTGTGAATTTGTTTCGGAATTCATAAATTTAAGCTAAAATAATTAGTTTCAGATTTTATTTAGAAATGCTACAAACGAATGTTTAGAATGAGTTCTTTACCATTTTTGTCGCAGTTTCATATTGTACTAGCTGTTTTTGAAATTCAGAATGTCTTTATTTTAAAGTATTTGTAGGCAGTTTATTTCGTTATTTGTGTGTATGAAAAAATGTACTGCTTTGCCAGTACATTCTTCAGATACGTTCTAATACAATAACAGTGTAATAATAACAGTACAATAATTCTAGTAATAACAGTGTAAATCAGTTGAAAGTATGTATGCATATATATACATACATATATATACATATATATATATATATGAGGCATGATGGTCTAGTGACCCCAGCGCTCTGGCGCTCTGAGCGCATGGGTGTGTCCCGTTCCCAGCATTCCCAGATCCACTGTGTCAAGGGGGTGTGCCGGTATGACATTTCCGGGCATAACATCCCACCATGGACAGCGCAGTGGTCGACCGCCTGCGCTTAACGGCCGAGACCGGCGACGTCTGCAAAGAGTCGTAAATTCTACTGACAAGAACGACATCGCTTGCAGCGACTCTCGTGGGCACGTGAGCATATCGGTTGGTCCCTAGATGAATGAAGCGTGGGCGCGTCCGATGAGTCACGATTTCAGTGGTAGGCACGATGTTAGGGTTCAGTGGCGCGGGCCCACGAAGCCATGGACCCAAACTGTCAGCAAAGGCACTGTTTCAAGCTGGTGGTGGCTGCTGTTTTTCATGGCATGGACTTGACGGGTCCTCTGGTGCGACTGGACCGAACATTGACTGGAAATAGCTCATGTTCAGCTACTTGGAGATCGCGACCATTCATAGACTTCCATGTACCCAACAACGATGGGATTTATGGGATGACAACGCGCCATGTCATCGGCCACAACTGTTCGCGATTGGTTTTTGAAGAACATTCTGACAATTCCAACGAATGATCTGGCCACCTAATCACCCTGACATGAATCCCATCGAGCATTTATGGACATCATCGGGAGGTCTGTTCGTGCCCAAAATCCTGCACCATCAACGCTTTTTCACAATTATGGACGTCTATCGAGACAGCATGGCTCAATATTCCTGCAGAAGACTTCCAACGACTTTGCTGAGTCCATGCCACGTCGAGTGGATGCACTTCGCCAGGCGAAAGGAGGGCCGACACGATATTAGGAGATATCCCTTTGACTTTTGTCTTCAGTGTATATATATATATATATGTGTGTGTTATTTATATGCAAATTATGATTGCATAACGAATAAAATTTCTAAATATTTGGAAGAAACAAAATTAATAATGTTTTATTTGATTTTTGAGGAATTTTTAAATAATTAAATAGTTAAAAAATTTAATCAGTTATAAAGCTATTATTGCTTTTTGTGATCGTATTCATATGCCCATATTTGATTTTTGAAATCACGTAGTTTATGTTTGAAAATCCAGCGTTTTTCTATTCAAGTCCAAATTCGAAATTTTAATTTACTTTTTTGTTTTTGAAAAATTACTAAATAATTTTTAATATATACCGAAGCTCAGCGACGTTGAACCCCATCTATCATAGTCTGAACATGTTATCATAGTCGTCAGCGAATCCTATGAAACATTTCTGAAACGTTTTATGGTTACAAATCATAAATGAAAAGAAACAATATTTTAAGGTAATAAAAAATAAATGCACCCCCTTGGCTTGTTGAGACACTTTAAAGAGAGACTGATGATAGGTGCTTGTTTTTTATGGATTGAACATCTATTATTTGACAAACATTTGCTCGAAACTATCGGAAATCTTTTGCAAATTTTTTCCGTTTGTGAATATCCATGATATATATTTTGTTGAGAAGGGGCATCTGCGCTTTATAGCTATCCATAACGTCGTCATCACAAGGTCATTGTACAGCTCACATATGACGCATGCCTCCATATGAATGATGGTCATTTTGAGCACCATGCTATGTAAACACCATATTATATGCAATTACAATTGCTTTCGTTTCTACTTAAAACTCATTTCCATGCATAGAATGTAATATTAAAATTTTTTCTCTTACACTTTTCTCATAACTATACATCTTATAAGCAAGGTTCTTAAGCAAATTTTGTGTACGTTAAGCGAAGATTCTGACACTGCACAGATTATGCAAATTATTGTATATAACGTTTTCAATTCCAGTTATGAAAATTAAAAAAAAAAAAAAAAGATCAAATTGGAGAGAAATACAAATGAGGCTAGTAAGTTTTGTAAATAGTATCTTAAGTATACACTTATTAATCAAATGAAGCTTAATATAAAAACATATACTCAATACAAAAATAAAATTACAATTTTGTTTTATGATTGTTTACAAATAGTTTTCTCAAAAATTTTTATCTAAAGCATAAATTCTTTTATAGGAAAGGTTTTTTTAACGTGAATTTATTTTAAATATGCATCTTTTTGCAATCTTTAGAAATAATCTGTTAAATGTATTTTTAAAAGCTATTCTTAAAATAAATCCGATTTTTTTATGATAAATTTTCTCTAGTAATAAAAAGTAAATATTAGCTACTATGTGTGAATTATTATATTTTCATTTTGTGTCATGTATTTTTTTTAAATATCATTTCTATATTTAAATACATATATTTATAGAATAAATCTTATTAACACACACAAAAAAAACCCGTTTATTTTTGTATTAAATTAACTCATTTGAATTTTAAGAATTGTTTACTTCATTAACTTAAATCCTTTTGATTTTTTAAATCAACAATACTATTATCAAATCCGATCAAAATTTTGCCATTTCTAAAGAAAAAAAACCAAGATAATTCGATTATTTCTTAATCAATAATGGATTCAAAATAAACCATGACAACTTGCGTCAGTTATAGAAAATTTTTAACAAAAGTTATTCTTGATTCAGCAATCAATTATGCACTGCTGGAACATCTTCTTTTACGTCTCAAGGTATTTTAAAGAGCTTTCTCAGTACAGTCCAGAGAGAAAACGTTCTAAACAGCTTGAGAGAAAGGCTCAACAAACATATTTTTGGAAAATGGCGCTAGACAGAGGGGATTTGCAAAGCACAGTCGTAATTCTCTTTTGTAAATACGAGATATTCCGAGGGTATTTTTATTCCATCAAGTGATATGTTTCCGGAAAATAAGTCTTGAAGGATGAATATTTCCATAATTTATTTTATTACGAACACATCTATATATATTTAGTATCCAACTGAAATAGAATTTCTCGGAATATTCTAGATTACACATGTTTTTTTTTTTTTTCTAGTTCTGATACCGAATAAATATACACGATAGAAAATAAATTAGAATAGTCGTAAAACATTTTTTATCCTGATCGGGAAGTAATGTATTCTGGTTGAGTGCGTTCCAATTTTATAAATGTTTGTAGTTGAGTTCTTCTCTATTCCAATGTTATTGTGTTACTCTGAAAAATGTTCTTAATGTTAATCTGGAAAACAATGTTAAGGAATATTATTCTGAAAAACAACATTAAAACAATGAAAAATTATTTTAAAACAATGTTACTCTGAAAACAATGAACAATGAAATTCAATTTAAAATTAAACGTGTGATCAAATATTTTTATTGTAATTATTATCACTTTGCCTTAAGTGAAATTTAAATCGCTTACATTGGTAGAAATACTTGGTAAGAAAAGACAAATTTAAGAGTGGCAAAACATTGTCTGTTCTGTTATTCTCATCTTCGGAAAACAAAAAGGAACTGGACAGTTAGAAAGGTTGGAAAAGTAGAGGAATCGGATAAACAGATTTTCCTTTTGAGGAAAATTCGTTTTTCTGAAAAACTTAGCCTTACTTGTCCCTGTGGCGGAGTTAACATTGTTACCTTTAATGCAAAAGGAACACGTCTAATGAAAAAATACTCCTGGTACGAAAATGATGGGAAAAATTCGGGCATTGTGCGATGTACTTGCTGTACGGTTGGGAATATTTTGTATTACACTGGATTGCTTATAGTATATTTCACTAACATCCGTGACATATAAAACATCAATACGTTTTTCATAGCGAATGGCAATTGACGCCTTCGTGAATTAAATCCAGTAAGATAAATTCATTTCAATAGTATTTGTGAATTTGTTTTTGAAATGAATATATTTAAGTTAAGATCTTTGTTTAAATAAAATCTTGTTTATCAGATACTTAATCACTTCAATACAAAAAAAACAGTTATGTTTTTTAAAAGTCTGTTTGCAAATAGTTTTTCATAGTTTTATATGAATCATAAACGTTTTTATAGGAAAACTTTTTCTTCATAATTGAATTTCATTTTTAAAAAATTAGTTTCTGCGTCTTTTTAAGTAATTGACAGCGGTTAAACCGATTTTGAAAAACTCTTCATTAAAAAATAATTTCTAATTGTTTATGATAAATAATTTTCATTTACTATAGACAAGTAAAGTTTAGCTTAACAAATTTGCATTTTCTGGCTTGGCCTTACTTGCTCTGTGTCGTGAGTAACATTGTTACTTTTAATGCAAAATAAGCAAGTCTAATGAAAATACTCCTGGGAAAAAAAAAATTATGGGAAAAATATTTCCTCCTCGGACATTGTACGATATTCTTGCCGTAGAGTTAGAATGTTTTTATTAGACAAGATTATGTATAAATATATTTACTTATATTTCACTAACATCCATGCCATATTAAATTTCTACACAGTTTTACATAGCGAAAGCAGTCTTGGCGTCTCCGTGAAATAAATCCGAGAGTAAAGATAAATTAATTTCTGTAGTATTTTGAATATGTTTTGAACTTAATAAATTTAAGTTAATATCTTTGTTTAAAAATAATCTTGTTAATCAGATGAAGGCTTAATGGCTTCTAATACGAAAAACTTCAATTTTGTTTCACTGTTTGTTTATAAATATTTTTCACATAATTTTACCTAAATCATAACCTTTTTCATAGGAAAACTTTTTCTTTAATCTGAATTTATTTTAAATGTTATCTTTGTCTAATAATAATCTTTATTAGACAAAAGTTATTAATACAATAAATATTATCTTTGTCTAATAATATCTTTGTATTAATAATATCTTAATAATACAATCTTTTGGAAATAATTGGTCGTTGTATAGATTTTAAAAAAACTTCTCATAAAATAATTAAGAAATTTTTATTATAAATTTTTAGTAACTAAAAATTTGCTCTAAAGACAAAAATTGAACTTCTACTTGTAAGTTTATTTTTTATTTTTTTGTCATGTTTTTTAAACATAAATTTCATATTCATTATATCTATTTATAGAATCGAAATCATATTAAAACCCACACAAGAACATATTTATTTTTGTTAACATATCTCATTTTAGATTTTAGAATTGTTAACTTCGTTAGGCTTAAATCATTTTGATCTTTTAAATCCACAATCCGATTATCAGAATTTTGCTATTTCTGGAGAAAATCCAAAGATAATTCGATTATTTCTTAATCAATAATGGACTCCAAAATGTTCCATGGTGACTTATGTCAGTTATGGAGAAAGTTTTTAACAAAGTTATTCTTGTTTCAGCAATCAATTATCCACTTTCTAGAATATTTTTTCTTTTATGTCTCAAAGGTATTTTTAGAACCTTCTCATACAAGTCGAATCCAAAAACGTTCTAAAAGCAGCGAAAGTTCAACAAAATATTTTTGGGAAAATGGCGCTAGACGGGGATTTGCAAAAGCACATGCGTAATTCTCTTTGTAAATACGAGATATTCCAACGGTATTTTTATTCCATCAAGTGATATGTTTCGGAAAATAAGACTTGAAGGATGAAAATTTCCATAATTTATTTTATTACAAACACATCCATGTATATTTGGTATCTAACTGTGAAATATAATTTCTCGGAATATTCTAAATCATATGTTTCTAGTTCTGATGGCTTCAAATAAATATACATGATAGAAAATAAATTAGAATAGTCGTAAAACATTTTTATCTTGATCCAGTAATGTATTATATTGAGTGCGTTGCAATTTAATAAATGCTTGCATATTTGAATCCTTCTCTATTCCAAGTTTATTGTTGTGGTAAGTGTACGATTATATTTGTCGTAGTAACTGACAACATTCAGTGGCATCGATCGAAAATTTGAATAGACCATTGTGTCTACCCCTATTGGATGCTGACGCAAGTCGTAAATTCTATGTTACCATTAGCCAGTGACGCCATTATGAATAATATACATGACAGCTGCAGATGTATTATAACTTTAGTTCTACGGAACTTATATTTATAATACTTAAACTTATGTATGTAAACAATGTTAAAGCAATGTAATTCTGAAAAAAACAATGTTAACGCAATGTTACTCTGAAAAACAATTTTAAAACAATGTTGCTTTTTAAAAATATGTATGACTCTGAAAAACAATGTTATAACAATGTTACTCTAGGAAAAAAGTATTTCCCTGAAAAGCAATTTTTATAACAATATTACTCTGAAGTATAATGTTAAAACAATGTTATCCACACCACTGTTACTTTGAAAAACGTTAAAATAATGTTACCTCTTAAAACAATGTTAAGAAATATTACTCTGAAAAATGTTAAAAAAATGTTACTCTGAAAAACAATGTTACTCTGAAAACAATGTTATTCTGAAAAACATGTTAAAACCTAATGTTACTCCTGAAAAGCAATGTTAAAAAAATATTCACTGAAAAACAATGTTAAAAAATATTACACTAAAAAACTTTATAAAAATGAGCTTAAATTATACGTATGACCTGATGTATTTTATTATAATTATTATCACTTTGCCTTGGTAAGAATTTTCAAACGCTTAAATTTGTAGAAGTACTTCGTAAGAGAGATGTACATAATTTTGATGTAAAAATTCTTGCACATTTCTTATTCTCCTCTTTTTAAAACAAGAACAGGACAGTCAAAAGAAGGTTGGAAAAATAGAGGAATCCGAGTAAACAGATTTTCCTTTTTAGGACGAATTCGTTTTTCTGGCTTAGCTAACATGTTTGTTCTGCAGCGTGGTAACATTGTTAACTTTAATGCAAAGGAACAAGACTAATAAAAATACTCCTTTGTAAAAAAAATAATGATGAGAAAAATGTGTCCTTCTCTGGCATTGTGAGATGTACTTGCTGTACTGTTGTAATGTTTTATTACATAGGTTTATTTATAAAATATATTTTACTTATATTTCACTAACATCCGTGTTATATAAAACATCAACGCTTTTACACCAAGCGAAATGGAAATATTCACCTCAACGAATTAAAAACCAAGAAAGATAAATTAATTTCAATACTATTGGTGAATTTGTTTTGAAAAGAAAACGTTTCTTTTAACTGAATTCATTTTAAAAATTAATTAATATAATATTTTTAAATAATTATTTGTTAAACCGATTTTTAAAAAACTACTCATAAAATGTTTCAAATTTTTATTATAAATTTTCAGTCACTAAAGACAAGTAAAAGATTAGCTTATATGCGTAATTTATTATTTCTTCATTTTTTTGTGTTATGCTTTTAATGTCTTTTTTATATTTATTATATCTATTCATAGAAATCGAATCATATTAACACATAAAAAACATTAATTTTTTGTAAAGACAGGGAGAAATTCTCTTTTTGTAAATACGAGATATTCCGAGAAGGTATTTTTATTAAATCAAGTGACGTGTTTCCGGGAAAATAAGACTTGAAGGATGAATATTTCCATAATTTATTTTTATTACGAACACATCCATGTATATTTATTATCTCACTGAAATTGAATTTCTCGGAAAATTCTAAATCGCCATGTTTCAAGTTCTGATGCCGAATAAATATACATGATGAGAAAATAAATTAGTATAGTCGTAAAACATTTTTATCCTTTTTCATCTTATCTGTTATAGTCTTTATAAAACATTTTTTTTGATTGACCTTACATTTATACTATACATCTGATCGAGAAAGTAATGTATTCTAGTTGAGTGCGTTGCAATTTTATAAATGTTTGATTAGTTGAGTTCTTCTCTATTCGAAGGTTATTGTCATCAGTAGAGTGTACAACTACATTTGTCGTAGCAACTGACAACATTTCGGTGGCATCGATCGAAAATTTGAGTAGACCATTGTGTCTATCTACTGCTGACGCAAGTCTTAAATTTTTAAGTTACCGTTAGTCCGTGGCACCATTATTATTAATATACATGGCAGCCCCAGATGTATTATAACTTCAGTTCTAAAGAACTTATATTTATAATACCAAAACTTATATGCATATAAAACAATGCTAAAGCAATATTACTCTGAAAAACAATTTTAAATAATGTTACTCTGAAAAACAGTTTTTAAAATAATATAACTTTTGTAAAACAATGTTACTCTGAAAGTCATGCTACTTATGCCATTGTTACTCTAACGAACAATGTTACTCTGAAAAAAAAAATATTTCTCTGAAAATAAATGCTGAAACACTGTTACCGTGAAAAACAATGTTAAAATAATGCTACTTTGAAACATTGTTAAAATCAATATTACTCTGAAAAACAATGTTAATTGTTATTTTGAACAACAACAAATTTAAATTAATGTTATTCTGAAACACATTGTTAAAACAATTTTTTTAACATGTCGAAAAAAACAATAAACTAGGTTAAGACAATGTTGTTCTGTAAAACAATGTTAAAAAACAATGCTGTTCTGAAACACAATGTTAAAACAACGTTTAACATGTCACAAGAAAAAAAATAAATATGTTAAAAAACAATGTTATTCTGAAACACAATGTTAAAACAATGAAAAACAAAATATTAAAACGATGTTACCCTGGAAACCATATTTAAAACAATGAGCAAATAAAAGTTCAATTTAAAATTAAACGTATGACCAAATATTTTATTACAATTATCACTCGCTTTGCCTTAATTAGAGAATTTTAAAACGTTTAAGTTTGTAGACATTCTTAGTAAGAGGCAAATTTGTTGTCAAAAAATCGTTGCTGTTATCTCTTATTTTCATCTATAAATAACGTAGAGGAACAGGACAGTTAGAGAAAATAGGAAAGTAGAAGGTGGTAAAAGCAGATTTTCCTTTTTAGGAAGAATTGGATTTTCTGGGTTCACCCTATTTGTAATGTGGCGTGAGCAATACATTATTTACCTTTAATGCCAAAAGGAACGAGTCTAATGAAAATAGTCATGGGTAAGAGAAAATAATGACTGGAAAAATGGGTCCTCCTCAGGCTTATACTTGCTGTTGCGTTGGAATATTTTTTTATTACACAGATTTTTATAACATCAACATTCGCGGCATATAAAACATCAATACTTTTACATAGTGAATGGGTATAGACACCTTATTGTATTAAGTCTGATTAATATAAATTGAGTTTAATAGTATCTGAGAATTTCTTTTGAAATTAATAAATTTAAGATAAAATCATTTTTTAAATATAATCTTGTTAATAAGATGAAGCTTATTTACTTCAATACGAAGAATAAAATTTTTTTTTTAAAGTTTGTTTATAAATCATTTTCTCGTAATTTCATCTAAATCATGAACTTCTTTTACAGGAAAACTTTTCTTTATACTGTATTTATTTTAATTAGTTATTGGAATCTTTTCAAATAATTAATTAGTTAAATGGATTTAAAAAAAAATTCCACATAAAAATAATTCGAATTTTTAATATAAATTTTCATTTATAAAAACAAATTGAAAAGGATAGCTTTTTATTTATAATTTCATATTTCTTCATTTTGTGTCATGCGTTTTTGAATATTTTTTATATTTACTCTATTCATTTATTGAAAAAATCTAGGAGATAAAACACACACTAAAAAAAAAAAAAAAAACATTAATTTTGTTAAATAACTCTCACTAAATTTTACAGTGTGCTTCATTAACCTAAAACATTTTGATTTTTAAATCCAACAAACTATTATTAAATTTTGCCATTTCTCGAGAAAAACCAAAGATAATTCGATTATTTCTTAATCAATAATGGTCTCAAAAAATATTCCATTGAAACTTGTGTCTGTTATAGATAAAGGATTTTTAACAGAAGTTATTCTTTATTCAGTAATCAATTATGCACTCCTAGAATATTTTCTTTATGTTTCAAGGTATTTTAAGGTCCGGAAAAACCTGTTGTAAACAGCAAAAAGGCTCAACAAACTTATATTTTGGAAAATGGCGCTAGACAGGCGATTTGCAAAAGCACAGGCGTATTTCTCTTTTGTAAATGAGATATTCCGACGGTATTTTTTATTCCATCAAGTGATACGTTTCGGAAAATAAGACTTGAAGGATGAATATTTCCATAATTTATTTTATTACGAACACATCCATGTATATTTAGTATATAACTGAAATAGAATTTCTCGGAATATTCTAAAATCGCCATGTTTGTAGTTCGATGCCGAATAAATATACATGATAGAAAATAAATTAGAATAGTTGTAAAACATTTTGGCATCCTGAGTCAAGAAAGTAATGTATTCTAGTTGAGTGCGTTGCAATTTTATAATCTTTGTAGTTGAGCTCTTCTTTATTCGAAGGTTATTGTCATCAGTAGATTATACAACTACATTTGTCGTAGCAACTGACAACGTTTCCTGGGTGGCATCGATCGAAAATTTGAGTGAACCATTGTGTCTATCTACTGCTGAAGCAAGTCGCCAAATTCTAAGTTACCGTGTAGCCAGTGACACCATTATGAAAATATACATACCAGCTGCTGATGTTTTATAACTTCAATTCTGCAGAACTTATATTTATAATACCTAAACTTATATTTATTATACAATGGAAAAACAATGTTAAATATTGTTCTTCTGAAAGACAATATTTCTCATGCCATTTCTATTATTTACTTTGTAAACAATATTAAAATAATGTTATTCTGAAAAACAATATTAAAATAATGTTATTCTGAAAAACATTGTTAAAGTACTATTATTTTGATAAACATTGTTAAAATAATTTTATTTTGAAAAATAATGTTAAAAGTCAATGTTACACACTCACTTACTCTGAAAAAACATTGTTACACGGAAAGAACATGTTAAAAAAATGTTACACTGTAAGAACCTTATAAAAATTCAGTTTAAAATTATGCTTAATACGACCAATAATATTAGAACAACCAAATATTTCATTTATAATTGTCTCTATACAGAAAATTTTCAAACGCTTACATTTGTAGAAATACTTAGTAAAAAAGACAAATTTGATAATACAAATCTTTACTGTTGCATCTCTTTTTCTCATCTTTGGAAAAGCAAGAAGGAATTGGACAGTTAGAGAAGGTTGGAAAGAAGAGAAATCGGATAAACAGATTTTCCTTTTAGGAGGGTGGATTTTCTGGTTTAGCCCTATTTGTCCTGTGGCGTGAATAACATTTTTGCCTTTTTGCAAAGGCAAAAGTCTTATCTAAATACTCCTACGTAAAAATTATGGGAGAAATTGATTCTCGGTCATTGTGTGAAATATTATTCTTGCTGTAATGTTGGAATGTTTTTATTGAACTTGGGAGTTAGTTATGAATATATTTGTATGTATATTTCACTAATATTTGCGGAATATAAAACATCAATATATTTATAGCGAATGGCAATTGACGCTTTTTAGTCAGTGGAAATCCCGAGTAAAAGATAAATTGATTTCTATATGTTATGAATTTGTTTTGAAATTAATAAATTTTAAGTTAAGATTTTGCTTAAATATAATCTTGTTAATCAGATGAAGCTTAATTACTTCAATACAAAAAAAAATACAATTGTGTTTTAATGTTTGTTTACAAAATAGTTTCTCATAATTTTATCTAAATCACTTAAACTCTTTTCATAGTAAGATTTTTTTTAACACTGAATTTATTTTAAAAATTAGTTACTAAAAATCTTTTGTGAATGATTATAATATCTTTAAACCGATTTAAAAAAACTTCTCATAAAATCGTTCGAAGTTTTATTATAAATTACCTAGAAGGGTTACTAACAACAAGTAACACGCAAGCTTCTATTTATAATTTTTTATTTCTACATATTGTGTCATGCTTTTTTTAAATATATTTTTATATTTCCTACAACTATTTACTCAAGAATCGAATCATATTAACTCACAAAAAAAACTGTTACTTTTGTTAAGATAATTCATTTAGTTAAGTATTATTAACTCATTCTAACTCAAATCTTTTTGACCTTTTCACAATCAACAATCAGTTATCAAATTTTTGTTTATTTCTGGAGAAAAAACCAAAAAGATGATTCGATTATTTCTCCATAATTGATTGCTGAATCAAGAATAACTTCGTTAAAAACTTTCTTTTAGAACCGACACAAGTAATAATAGAACATTTTGGTTTCCATTAAAATGTTCTATTATTACTGTGTCGGTTCGAAAGAAAGTTTTTAACGAAAGTTATTCTTGATTCAGCTTAATCAATTATGCAGTCCTGGAATATTTTCTTTTATGTCTCAAGGTATTTTTTAGAACCTTCTCAGGAGTGCAGTCCGAAGAAAACGTTCTAAGCAGCGAGAGAAAGGCTCAACAAACATATTTTGGAAAATGGCGCTAGACAGGGGGAGTTTCAAAAGCACAGGCGTAATTCCCTTTTGTAAATACGAGATATTCCGACGGTATTTTTATTCCATAAAGCGATATGTTTCCGGAAAATAAGACTTGAAGGATGAATATTTCCATAATTTATTTTATTACAAACACATCCATGTATATTTAGTATCTAACTGAAATAGAGAATTTCTCGGAATATTCTAAATCGCCATGTTTTTGTACTGATGCCGAATAAATATACATGATAGAAAATAAATTAGGGTGTCATGAGAGAACTTATTTTTATCCTGATCGGGAAGTAATGTATTCTAGTTGAGTGCGTTTACCAATTTATGGTAATGTTTGTAGTGGGGTTTCTCTATTCATTGTTATTCTTGTCAGTAGAGTGTACAACTACATTTGTCGTAGCAACTGACAACATTTGAGGTGGCATCGATCGAGAAGGAAATTTGAGATAGACCATTCTCATGTCTATCTGCTGCTGACTAAGTCGTAAATTCTAAGGATTACTATTAGCCAGTGACACTAGCTATATGAATAATATATGGCTTTGCAAAGGCTCCAGATGTGTCCTCCTCAATACTGCTGAACTTATATTTATAATACCTAAATTTATAGCATATATATATAATACAATATTTACTCAGAAAAAACAACTTGCTGGAAAACAAAACAATGTTACTCTAAAAAGCAATGTTAAAACAATATTACTCTGAAAGCAACGTTAAAAACCAACTTACTCTGAATAATTTATAAAATTCAATTTAATATTATACGTGTGAGTAAATATAATTATCACTTTGCATTAACTAAATGATTTTCAAACATAAGTTTGTGAAAAATATTTAGTAAATGAAGATTTAGATGAATCGTTACTGTTATCTCTTATTCTCATCGTTTGCATAACATGAAATAGAATTTCTCAGAATATTCTTAATCGCCATGTTTCTTGTACTGATGCAGAATAAATATGCATGATAGAAAATAAATTAGAATACCCATACAAAATTTGTTATTCAGATCGAAAGTATGCATTCTAGTTGAGTGCGTTGCAATTTTATAAATGTTTGTAGTTGGGTTCTTCTCTATTCCAAGGTTATTGTTGTCCGTAGAGTATACAACTACATTTGTCGTAGCAACTGACAACATTTCGGTATCATCGATCGAAAATTTGAATAGACCATTGTGTCTATCTGCTGCTGACGCAAGTCGTAAATTCTAAGTTACTATTAGTCAGTGACACCATTATGAATAATACACATGGCAGTTGCAGGTGCATTATAACTTCAATTCTACAGAACTTATATTTATATTACCTAAAAAGCCTAAGAAATGATCTTTCTAAATTCTGATTAAATTATATGTATTAGAATAATTAATGTTACATTAGTAATAATTTTTAAAATTATTACTAATGTAACATTAATTTATTTTGATTATCAGATTAATTAATCTACTGTTACATTATATTTTAATTTTATATAAGGTAGATTAAAAGAATAACTCTTTTGGATTCAATATAAAATATTTGGTTACATTTAATTTAGATCCGTTTTATTAAAATTAAATCTTATTATGAAATTTAAGGCAATTATAATCAATGTGAATTATTTATAAATCTTACTATGAAAACTGGAATCCACTGGTTTTTTTTAAAGAAAAGTTTTATTATCAGGCATATAAATCAAATACTTAAATAATATTTAATACTTAAATAATATATAAATAAATAATATTTTCTTCTGAAAGTTAGTATTTATATAATGAAATTGTTTACATTGTATATTTATTGACTATTTTGTTATTAAATTAACATTTTTTAACTATGCATTTGTCTCGTATGTTATTTTAGTTAAAATAGTATCTAACATACAAGTCTTTCTAACTTCCTGAATATTAATGTTAAGCACACAAAAACAAAATATTAGACCTCGTCAAAAATCTAAAAAAAAAAAAAAAAAATTTGCTGTTTTACCTTTAAAACCAAATTAAATTTTCATATTCTGTCAAAAAAAAATTTGTTTTTCTGCCAAAACCTTTTTTTTTTTTTTTTTGCGGGGTAGGAAGGAATATAAAGAATCAAAATCATAAAGAACGTTTCTAATGAACATGGATGAAAATTAAGCAATATAATGAACTGTAAACAGCAATTAGTGATTCAACTTTGATCTATTTTTCATTTTTTAAAATACTACAACAATCGACTTAGTTAATAATCTTTTAATTTTTATTTTTTACAATTATGGATATTTTATTCATTTATTGAATATTTTTATATTTTTAAACTGATAATTAAAATTTTTCTTTTACTTCATCATCTTTCAAAATTTCATGAAAAGTTTATGCAAATACTTTTGTTCGTTAATGACTTTAATTTATGGTAATATTTTTTTGACAGCTAATTAATGTTCATTATAATTATTTTTCAATAATAACTTTTAAATAGGACTCATTTAATTTTTGCGATATAACATTATTTTACATTAATTTATACCTTGAGTTTATTTTCCACGGATAATAAAACCGAAGATTTTTTTGTTCCAAGTTTCTAATTTAAACCATAAAGAGAGAAGTCCTTTAAATTTTTTTTTTTTTTAATTTTTATATTTTGAAAATGATGATAGCTATAACTCTGATATCTCTACGTGAAGCTCGCAAATTGTTTCAATTCAATTGCTATTTTTGTGCTAATCAAAATTAAAAATACACTGAAGTGACAAAAGTCATGGGATACCTCTTAATATCGTGTCGGCTCTCCTTTCGCCCGTCAAAGTGCAGCAACTCGACGTGGCATGGACTCAACAAGTCGTTGGAAGTCTTCTGCAGGAATATTGAGCCATGCTGTCTCGATAGACGTCCATAATTGTGAAAGCGTTGATGGTGCAGGATTTTGGGCACGAACAGACCTCTCGATGATGTCCCATAAATGCTCGATGGCATTCATGTCGGGCGATCTAGGTGGCCAGATCATTCGTTAGAGTTGTCCAGAATGTTCTTCAAACCAATCGCGAACAGTTGTGGCCCGTTGACAGGGCGCATTGTTATCCATAAAAATCCCATCGTTGTTTGGGTACATGAAGTCCATGAATGGCTGCAAGTGATCTCCAAGTAGCTGAACATAAGCATTTCCAGTCAATGTTCGGTCCAGTCGCACCAGAGGACCAAGTCCATGAAATGAAAAAACAGCCCACACCATTACGGAGCCACCACCAGCTTGAACAGGGCCTTGCTGACAGTTTGGGTCCATGGTTTCGTGAGGTCTGCGCCACACTAGAACCCTACCATCAGCTCTTACCAACTGAAATCGTGACTCATCGGACCAGGCCACGGTTTTCCATTCATCTAGGGACCAACCGATATGCTCACGTGCCCACGAGAGTCGCTGCAAGCGATGTCGTTCTTTCAGTAAAGGCACTCGAGTCGGTCTTCTGCTGGAATAGCCCAAGAAAGCCAAATTTCTCCGCACAGTTCTAACAGACAAGTCCCTTGTACGTCCCACATTGATTTCTGCGGTTATTTGACGCAGTGTTGCTTGTCTGTTAGAATTTACGACTCTTTGCAGACGTCGCCGGACTCGGTCGTTAAGTGCAGGCGGTCGACCACTGCGCTGTCCATGGTGGGATGTTATGCCTGAAATTTCATACTCTCGGCACACTCTTGACTCAGTGGATCTGGGAATGTTGAATTCCCTAACAATTTCCGAAATGGCATGACCCATGCGTCTAGCTCCAACTAACATTCCGCGTTCAAAGTCTGTTAATTCCCGTCGTGCGGTCATCATCACGTCAAAACCTCTTCACATGAATAACTTGAACAGAAATGAAAGCTCTGCGAAAGCACTGCGCATTTATACCTGTTCTACGCGATGCTACTGCCATCTGAAAAATTTGCATATTGCTGTCCCATGACTTTTCAGTGTATGTTATTTCTTATCCCATTTAATTGGCAGCAACCTCTAGATCAAGTCCAAGAATCCGTATAATCTCATAGAATTATGGAAGGGGGCAGCTTTTTTTGATGGAGCCCCCGCATGTAGAAGTCTGGCTTGTCTGCGTAATACTGACTTTTTATAGGATAGGGTTGTCAACCCAACGCTCTACAGTCATATTAAACGGGACCTACGATGATATGGGGGAGATGTCTGATTGGCCTCTGTGGCACTCTACGATCATAGGAGACCGATACCTATGTTTTATTCCGAACCACTACAAACAACCATGAAACTGCCGGGATTCGAATCCGAAACCTGTGGCACCAAACGCAAGATCCTTAATCACTCGGCCATCAGGCCCAACATCATTATCACGATTTGTAAGAATTTCACCACGAGAGGGCATATAGTGTTCACACTCTGCGTTTCCATATGCCTAACAAACATGTATACTTTTATTCAGCTTTCTTGATTCTTGATTCGAACTGCTGTTGTTGTTATATTTCCGGGTACTTTACGACCTAATGGCCAACTGGCCTTTGGTACCTCCGTCTTCAGGTTCGTTGGCGTTGGCATGGTGGCATGTTTGTTAATGTTTCGGAATCAGCTTTGTTAGCGTTTCGAATCCTATTCGTTAAACTTTAAATCAAGGTCTAATTAGCCTAAAATGTGCAAAAAAAAAAAAATGACAGTAGAGCAGCAAAGCGACTGACAGGTGGGCTGAAAGGTTCGTAGGCTGACACATAGATGGCGCTACTAGTATTAAATCCATATGATTTTTAGTTAGCCCTAACCTTCAAAAGACACGTTCCCATTGTCTCTCTAAATTATTCTGATAATTAAAATGTTTAGAAGCAAATATTTATGCTAATTACTCACACAATAAAAGCTGGGAGCTCATAAATAATAATGATTAATTACATGTGTTTAAATGCCGTCGGTTATTAACAAAGCGAGAGTAGTACATGCAATTTTAAAGTTATTCTTTAAAGAAATAGATGAAATTGGGCTTTAATAGAAATTTCTGCCTTTCTAAAGTATTATGCGGCCCGTGCAGCTCTATTTTGTATAAAATGTTTCAAAATTTAAGAATTTTAAAGAGGAGGAAACTTTTCGTTAATGAAGATTTCTCATTCCGTATATCTAAATGAATCAAGGTACAATGAAAACGATTGCTTTGTGTTATTTATAAACATAATTAACACTTTCATAATAATTTATATTAAAATTTATATTGAAAAAATACAGTAATATTTGTTCCATATTTAAAATTTTAGGTGAGAAAATGTATGTACGTTAATTTACGTATATGGCTGTATCTTCCTAATAAAATCGTTGCAATTGGCGATCCTTTATATTTATGCTGTCCCCTTTTCTTATTACATTTTTATAAGATTTTAAGCAAGATTGATGCATTTCTGTAATTATTTGTTAAAGTTTAAGCTATTTATATGAAGATTTACGAAGAAAAGTAGCACTTTTGTTTGCCTTCTGAGAATATAGTGCAGCATTTTTTTTTCTCACAAGCAGAGTTTTGGCATTTCATTCCCAGGAGAGAGGAATGTATATTAGTTTAATAACACTATATTCTCAGAAATAATTCTATTATAATAATATTCTCTATAAATTATTATCGTTCAAATTTGACAGCAGGCAAGCAATATTATGGGTAGTTATATCATGAAATTAGTGCTTTGTATTACCTGTCGCTCAAATCTGACAGCAGATATTCGATATCATAGATAAAGAGACTCCTGAAATTAGCGTTTGTCTGCGGGAAATTGTAATTATTTCGCCATTATTCTAATAAATGGTGACAAAGACTACAGCAATGTCCCTTGTATAGTTTTGTCATGTTAAATGTATGGTAAAGAATTAACCTATTATCGTAATTTTTTAATTCATTTTTAATTTTAATTTTTTATTTTTTTTACTTGCTTACAGCAAATCATAATCAATCCTTTTAATAAAACTCTTTAAAAAATCCTATTTCCACAAAATTATTCGGATAATTAAAATGTTTAAAAGCAAATATTTATGATAATTACTCCCACAATGAAAGCTAGAGCTCATAAATAATAATGATTAATCACATGTGCTGAATTTCATTGGTTAGAAACAAAGCGAGAGCAGCACATGCAATTTTAAAGTTATTCTTTAAAGAAAATTATTAAATTGTGCTTTAATAGGAATTTCCACTTTTGTAAAATATTTTGTGGCACGTGCAGCTCAAGATGTATTGAATTTAAATTTTTGTATAAAATTGTATAAAATATTTCAAAATTTGGGAATTATTGGAAAGGTGGAAAAGTTTAGTTAATTAAATTCTCTCGTATATCTAAATAAATCAAGGAACAATGAAAGTGATTTCTTTGTGTTATTTATAATCATAATTAACATTCTCATATTAATTTATGTAAAAATTAATATTGAGCAAAAACAGTAATATTTGTCCCCCAATTAAAATTTTTAGGTGTGAAATTATATGTAATTTATAAATATACGGCAGCATATTTCTAATAAAATGGTTTCAATTTTCGATATATTATTTTAATGCTGTCCTTTCTCTTATCCCATTCTTATAAGATTTTAGACAACATCGAAGCATTTCCATCAATTTTTTAAAATTAAAGCTACTTATACATAGACTTACAAAGAAATGTAGATATTAATACTTTTTTTTTTTCCTTCTGAGAATATACTCTAGGACTTTTCACTCACGATAAGAGTTTTGGCATTTCATTCCCAGGAGTTAAGAATGTATATTTGTTGACAAATACATAATAAATCCGTCACTAAAAGTTGACAACAGAAGAGCTAACTAAGATGACCTAAGACAAGAACCGATTCATCCTTACCTACGGTGCATCATGGGCGATCTACAACAGCCCACCGAAATTGTGCAGCGAAGTTTTTAATGAACATCTTCAAACATCTAGCGGCCTGGTGGCCAAGTGGCCAGCGCTCTGGCCTTTGGTATCCCAGGCTTCAGGTTCGAATCCTGGAGGTGGCATGGATGTTTTTGAGTGGTTCGGAATCCACGTTAAACTGTTGTTGGAATTCTTATGCTTTAGTTCGCGCCACACAGCGTCACGGGGTAGTTTTTTAAAAATCGTTTGAACCTATTCAGAATTGCGCTATTGCCGTGGAGACGGGCTTTTCGTTGCTGTGGAAACAGGCTGTTGCCGTGGAGATCAGATGTTGCTGTGGAAACGAATTGTTTTATTCTAAAAAAGAACATTTGTCTTCTAGTTTAGCTTTTTTCCTTCGAACTGTTACCATCAACCCTGCATATCCTTGTAAATATTGTTTTCAAATAAATGAAGATTCCATAAATACTTGTATGGATTGATCAATACTTCTCGAACCATCAGAAAGCTGCGGCTAATAAGAAAAAAATAGAACCACCGATAGAAAGAAATACGACAGTTGTAGTCACAACTGTAGGTCCCAGCTAATTAGCCCAAAGTGGGCAGAAAATGACCGTAGAGCGACGAAGCAAACCAAACCAACCAAGAGTCGTTTATGTGGGAAGTTCACAGAATTCTAATGTCTAAGCCTGAGCCCAATGGTAGGACATTCTAGCATACAAATCTATCGTGCTTCTCCCCATCATGTGACTTGATGGTCAAGTGGCTAGCGCTCTAGCCTTTGATACCACAAGCTTCAGCTTCGAATCCTGGAGGGCATAGATGTTTGTGAGTGATTCCCAACCTTGCTGAAATACAATCAAATTAATCCAAAGAATGCATGAAAAATAACTGTATAACGATAAACCGGGCCAAACCAAACTCTTCCCTGTCATAGATATGGAAGCTTGTTAGATAAAAGCATCTAATTATTAATTGTATGATTTAGTTACATTGTAAATTTTACAATTTAGTATGTATATTGTAGCGGGCCAGATTGATAGTTCTCGTGGGCTGGTTTGGGCCCGCAGGTTTGGAGGCTTATATACTATATCATCACTTTAATAAGCATCCTTTTAATAGTTTTTTTTCCAAAATATGTAAAAACAAGTAATATAAAATTTGTTTTTTAAAAGTCAATTCCTACTTTTTTTTTTTTTTACTATATTTCAGAAAAGTCCTTTACAAATAATGTTGAAATTTTCCTTTTACATCTGGCGCATCTGGTTGCATGTATCTATTATTAGATACATGCAACCTAAATCTAAAAAAATAAACTAAAATCAATTAATTAAATTTAATTAATGAATTAATTTTTGAAAAACTGCATTAACATCCAGTGTCATATAACTTCAAGTAAAAAAAAAAAAGGTATTTGAACATGAGTGAAGGAATATAAAGTATTTTATTTTCGATTCCAAATTTGAACATAGTCAGTGTGTGAACTAATAGGAGGAATTGAAAATTGTTTTATTTTGATAAGTCTGACTGCGTTTCTTTTTACACAAAGTCATATATCACGAAATTTTAAACTATCCTACAGTCGTTTTATTAAAATTAATCCATATTTTTGAGACAAAATAAAATAGAAAGACACGCGAAAAGCATTTAAACCGTTTTTCTTATGCAAAGGAAAAGAAGAAAAAAAACAAGCACAAAATTGATACTTTCGCAGTGGATGAATAAATAGCTCTCGGGGCTTTGTTTACATTTATCAGGAGCTTTTGGCACCTCAATAAAACAAGCTCGACTCAGAGACGATTTATCATGCTCAGGTTTGCTTAAATTTTGTGTCAAGACTTTGGTAAACAAGGAAATGCGTTTTACATAGCAGCTCTATGCTATTTTTTTCTTTGGAAAATTAAAAATAGAACCCAAGTTTGTATCCAGTTTGGCAGGGCTTTTTTAATCTGTCGCTGAACTTTAACAATTCTTTTGGTTTTTTTATGAAAAAGATTTCAACATAAAACTGATTTTCCTCATGTACAAAACACACCGGAAGAGAGATTTGGTTTTTTGTTGCTGTGTGCATGTGTATTCCGGGTTTTTTGCCATTGACTGAATCTGAGCAAACTGGAGACAAGTTGGATAATTTTCCGCATAGTTAGACAAGACAATTTTGTTAAGCGAGTTAGTTACACAAGTTAAACAAGTTTTGAAAAGCGAGTTTGTTGACGTACTGATTTCTGATTTAAGCGAATTCACTTCGAACACAACGTTAAAGCGATCCAGCAGCTATGTTAAGTTTCAGAAATAAGAATGTTTGGTTCTAAACTAGACAAGCGATGCCTAACCATACATTTCCGGATTTGTGACGGTGAGATTAAGTTTGGTTCTGTTTGTCGCTGCACGGTTATTTGTTTTGCCTGCTTTAGGTTAATTAGACAGGATCTGCAGTTTAACGTGGATTCCGAACCACTAACAAACGCATGTCATCGCCAAGATTCGATCGTGAAGTATGTGGTGTTAAAGGCCAGTTTTTTTTTGTTTGTCTTTCTAAGGCAATTTTTTTTCACACATTATATTAATTAGACTGGGACCTACAATTTAACATCGATTCTGAACCAATAACAAGCATCCACGTCACCGCCAGGATTCGAACCAGAAGCCTGTGATACCAGAGGCAGGGCGCTAGCCAATTATTATGCATGTTGGAGTTGTATTTTGTAGGTTTGGTTTGGTATGTCGCTCTACGGTCATCTTTTGCAGACGAGAGCTAAACAGTCGGGTTCTACAGTTTAACATGAATTCCTAACTACTAAGATACATCCATTCCATTGACCAGGTTTCGAACCTGGAGCAAAAGGAAGAGCGCTAGCTACTCGGCCATAAGGCCCCAATAACATTAATAAATTTTACAATTTGATATGTATACTGTAGATGGCCAGACTGATAGTGCACGTGGGCTGGGCTTGGCCCGCGGACCATAGTTTGCAGACCCCTAGTACAAATAATCGCTTCCATTATAGCATTTTTCATGAATCTATAAAAAGAATTTATTTTTATAACACTCGATCTGATTTTTGTTACATTTCTCTGTGTCTTTTAACACATATATCCCGGAATTTTAAAGTACCTTACAATCGTTTTATTAAAATTAATCCATATTTTGGAAGGAAAAGAAATAAAATAGAAAGATACGCGAAAAGCATTTAAACCGTTTTTCTTATGCGAAGGGAAAGGAACAGAAAAAAAAACTCGAAACTCGAACTTTCACAGTGGATGAATAAATAGCTCCCGGGGCTTTGTTTACACTTATCAGGAGCTTTTGGCACTTCAATAAAACAAGCTCGACTCAGAGACAATCTATCATGCTCAGGTTTGCTTAAATTTTATGTCAAGGCTTTGTTAAACAAGGATATGCGCTTTGCATAGCAGCTCCGTTATTTTTTTTTCTTCGGAAAATAAAAACATAGAACCAAAATTTGTATCCAATTTGGCAGGGCTTTTAATCTGTCGCCACACTCTAACATTTTTTTTTTTTTTTACGAAAAAGGATTTCAACATAAAACTTATTTTTCTCATGTACAAACACACCGGAAGAGAGATTTGGTTTCTGTTTCTGTGTGCATGTGTATTCCGGGTTTTTTGCCATTTACTGAATCTGAGCAAACTGAGACAAGTTGGATAATTTTGCGCTTAGTTAGACAAGCCAATTTTGTTAAGTGAGTTAGTGAGACAAGTTAAGCAATTTTGAAAAGCGAGTTTGTTTACGTGCTGGATTTCTGATCTAAGCGAATTTAATTCGAGCACAACATTAAAGCGATCCAGCAGGTATGTTAAGTTTCAGAATTAAGAATGTTTGGTTCTAAACTCGACAAGTGATGCCGAATCATAAGCTTCCGTATTTATGACGGAGAGATTTAGTTTGGTTTGTTTTGTCGCTGTATGGTTATTTTTTTGCCCACTTTGGCTGAATTATACCGGGACCTACAGTTCAACGTGGATTCCAAAGCACTAACCATGCCGCCGCCAGGATTCGATCTTCAAACATGTGGTTTCAAAGGCCAGTTTGGTTTTTTTTTTTTTTTGTCGCTCTACGATCATTTTTTGCACACTTGAGGTTAATTAGACCGGGACCAACAGTCTAACATCGATTCTGTACCAATAACAAGCATCCCTGTCACCGCCAGGTTTCGAAACTAAAGCTTGTGGTACCAATGTCATAGCGCAGTTTTTGTACGTCAGAGCTCTAGCCGATTAGTTTGCATGTAGTATTTGTATTTCGTAGGTTTTTTGGTGTGTCGCTCTACTGTCATCTTTTGCACACAAGAGCTAAACAGACGCGACCTACAGTTTAAAGTGGACTCCGAAACACTTACAAACATCCAGAAACACCCAGCACTGCCAGGATTCAAACCTGAAGCCTCTATGAGCATTTGAAGACAATGCTGATAATTTCCACTATTAAGCTTGATTCGCAACTGCAAATAATCGTCAATGGAAATTTACTGCTACATGAATCTCATAAACCATAATTATAATGTTTAATTCCATTATGTGATTTTTACCTACGTATTTATTGTATGCGTTGGGGCAAATCTTGTATCTTTAATTACAGTTCCAACGTTCAATTTCATTGTGAATGTCAGTTATTAAGTTTTTTAATGGATAGTTACAATAAAAAATCTGATTATTATTTTGTATGTTGCGAATTTTACAATGTGAACAATGTACACTATGACCGGCCAAATTGTTTGGGCTCATGGGATAATGTTGGCCCGCGGGCCGTACTTTTTGATTTTCTTTTTTTCGCTCTACACTTGTTCAGTGCACAAGAGGGCTAAAATAGACCGGTACATACGGTTTAAAGTAGATTCCGAACTACTAACAAACCTCCATACCACCGCCGGGACTCTAACCTGGGTCGTAGTTTGGAGACCCCTAGTACTAGCTTTTCATAAATCTGTAAAAAAGAATTTATTTTTATTGACATGATCTGATTTTTTGTTGTATTTCTCTGTATCTTTTAACACAACGTCATAGATCACGGAATTTTAAAGTACCTTACAATCGTTTTTATTACAATTAATCCATATTTTGGAAGGAAAATAAAATAGAAAGATACGCGAAAAGCATTTAAACAAACCGTTTTTCTTATGCGAAGGGAAAGGAAAGAAAAACTGAACACAAAATTGATACTTTCGCAGTGGATGAATAAATAGCTCCCGGGGCTTTGTTTACATTTATCAGGAGCTCTTGGCACCTCAATAAAACAAGCTCGACTCAGAGACAATCTATCATGCTCAGGTTTGCTTGAATTTTGTGTCAAGGCTTTGGTAAACAGGGGAATGCGTTTTACATAGCAGCTTCGCTATTTTTTTTGGAAAATAAAAAAAGAACCTAAGTTTGTATCCAGTTTGGCAGGCCTTTTAATCTCTCGCTGAACTTTAGCAATTCTTTTGGTTTTTTACGAAAAAGATTTCAACATAAAAACTGATTTTCCTCATGTACAAACACCCCGGAAGAGAGATTTGGTTTTTGTTTCTGTGTGCATGTGTATCCCGGGATTTTGCCATTTACCGAATCTCAGCAAAACTGAGTCAAGTTAGACAGTCTTGTGTATTTGTAGTTTTCGAATAGCGAGTATGTTTTACGGGCCTGGTGAGTGACTAGAGTGACTAGCGCTCTGACGTTTGGTACCACATGCTTCATGTTCGAATCCTGGCGGTGGCATGAATGTTTAGAACCCCATGGTTGGGGTCTGCATGGGGATTCTAAGCTCGACAAGCAATGTCAAACAGTAAGTTCCATCGTAGATTTAGTTTAGTTCGGTTTGTCTCCCTACGGTTATTATTTTGCACGTTTTGGGCTAATTAAACCGTGACCTCCAGTTTAACTTGGATTCTGAACCTCTTGCAAACAGCCATGCCACCGCCAGAATTCAACCCTGAAGCATGTGTTACTAAAGGCAAGATTGCTAGCCAATTGGTCAGCAAGTCCCATGACGAGGAGATGAACGATAGATTTGTAGGCTAGAATATCCTACCATTGTGCTCAAGTTAAAAATGAGGACCCTGCTAGCTTCCCACATACGCAACTCAGGAAGATGTTCATTCGAAACTTCAGTGGCACAATTTTGGTGGGGTGTTGTAGGTCCCTCACGGTGCAATGTAGATAACACTGAATTCGTTACATTTGTGGCTAATAATGTCAGGTCAAAGTACCCGCAAATATAACAACAATAATAGTTCGAATCTGCCAAGTAAGCTGAATAAAAGATTACATCTTTATTAGGTAATGGGAAGGTAGAGCGCGAACACTCATATGCCATCTCGTGATAAAATTATTTCAAATTGTGAGGCTTGATGGCCAAGAAACTAGCGCTCTGGCGCTCGGGGACAGAATTTGGGTTTGAGTCCCAGCGGTAGTATGTATGCTTGCGGATGATTCGGAATCCACTTAATGCCCTGCCAGCGGTTCGAAAACCTTATCCTTCTTTAAGCCTTAGGTCGGGTATCTCATATGACTGTATAGCGTTGGGCTGACAATCCTATTCCATAAAAAGTCAGCGTCATACAGCCAAACCAGACTTCTACCTGCGGGTGCTAAATCACAAAAAAAAAAGCTGCCCCCTCCCTTCTTTTCTTTCCACGACACCACACGGGTTCTTGGACTTCGTCTAGATGTTGTTGTCGACCAAATGGGTTAAGAAGCAACATATTTTTGATTTTGATTAGCGCAAAATAACAATTGAATTGAAACAACGTGCGAGCTTCAGGTAGACATACGAAAGTTATAACTATCATTTTTTTAAGATATAAAAATTTTAAAAAGGTCTTCTCTCCTTATAGTTTAAATTAAAAACTTTGAACATAAAATCTCCAGTTTTATTATCCATGCAAAAGAAACTTTAGCGATAAATTAATGTAAAATAAAAATTATATCGCAAAGATTAAATGAACCATTATTTAAAAGTTATTATTGAAAAAATAATTATAACGAACATTAATTAACTGTAAAAAAAAACGATTATCCTAAATAAAAACTAATTAACGAAACAAAATATTCGCATACACTTTTCATGAAGTTTTGAAAGATGATGAAATAAAAAAGAAAATTTTAATTGTCAGTTTAAAAATATCAAAAAAATATTCAATGAATGAATAAAATATCTATAGTTATAAAAAATTAAAACATGAACAATTAAGTCGATTGTTGTTGTATTTTAAAAATAAAAACTAGATAAAAATTGAACCATTAATTGCTGTTTATAGTTCATTATAATGTGTAATTTTCATCAATGTTCACTAGAAACGTTCTTTATGATTTTGAAATGTGTTGGGTTGACCACCATATCCCGAAAAGAAAGTAAAAAAAATTCTCCTGTCTCGAAAGCTACCAGTAGGCAGACGGCCTTGGCCCACCATAAGGTTGTTGCGATTGTCCACAAATAATGAATAACAATAATATTACCAATTAATGAATATGAACTAAAAATACAAAATAAATGAATAATCACAATATTAACAATTAATGAATATCAATAATATTAACAATTAATGAATAACGATAGTATTGACAATTAATAAATATTAACAATTAATGAAAAAAAAAGTTGCTATGGAAAATAAAATTTAAATATGAATTAGCCTCATATGCCTGATACTATTTTAACTAAAACTATTTATTAAAACCCCCTTAATTCAAATATTCCTGTAAATTTTCATAATAAGATTTAATTTTAATAAAAAAGGATTTGGTAAGATAAAGAAAAATAAGGATAAGGTACAGAAAAATTTTATATTTAATCCATAAGAGTTAATTTTATTTTATTATGTCTTATATAAAAATAAAATTAAAATGTAACATTAATTTATTTAGATTATAATATCAATCAATCTAATATTTCATTACAAATAATTTAAAATATATTTGCAGTTAATACATATAATTCAAACAGAATTTAGCAAGATAATTTCTTAATGTTTTTAAGGCAAGATACATATAAGTTCCGTAGAACTGAAGTTATAATACATCTGGAGCTGGCATGTATATTATTCATAATGGTGTCACTGGTTAATGGTAACTTAGAATTTACGACTTGCGTCAGCAGCAGATAGAGGCAGACACAATGGTCTATTCAAATTTTAGATCCATGCCACCGAAAATGTTGTCAGTTGCTACGACAAATGTAGTTGTAAACTCTACTGACAACAATAACCTTGGAAATAGAGAAGAACCCAATTACAAACATTTATAGAATTGCAACGCACTCACCTCGAATACATTACTTCCAATCAGGATAAAAATGTTTTACGACTATTCTAATTTAATTTCTATCATATATCTTTTATTCGGCATCAGAACTAGAAGCATGGCAATTTAGAATATTCTGAGAAATTCTATTTCATGTTATCTAAAGATGAGAATGAAAGATAACGTAACGATTTTGATTTAAAATATGTCTCTCTTGCTAAATATAACAAATTTATATTTGAAAATTCTTTACTTAAAGCAAAGTGATAATAATTATAAGAATATATTTGGTAATAAGTATAATTTTAAATTGAATTATATAGTTTATTTCGGAGTAACATTGCTTTAAAATTCTTTTCAGTGTAACATTGTTTTTCAGAGTAATATTTTTATTTCAGAGTAATATTTTATTTCAGAGTAACATTTTTAACATTGTTTTTAGAGTAACAATGGCAGGAATAGCATTGTTTTTCAGAGTGTAACATTGCTTTAACATTGATATCCAGAATAACGCTATTCAAAATTGCTTTCCAGAGTAATATTGTCTTTCAGAGTAACATTGCTTTAACATTGTTTTTCAGAGTAATATTTTATTTCAGAGTAACATTTTTAACATTGTTTTTTATAGTAACAATGGCACGAATAGCATTGTTTTCAGAGTGTAACATTGCTTTAACATTGATTTCCAAAATAACGCTGTTCAAAATTGCTTTCAAGTAATATTGTTTTTCAAAGTAATATTGCTTTAACATTGTTTTCCGCGTAATATTTTTTTCAGAGTTACATTTTTATCATTGTTTTTTAGAGTAACAATGGCACGCATAACATTGTTTTTCAGAATAACATTTTTTAACATTGCTTTTCAAAGTAATACTGTTTTCAGGGTAACATTATTTTAACATTGTTTTTCAGAGTAACATTGCTTTAACATTGTTTTTATACATAAGTATTAGGTATTCTAAATATTAAGTTCTGTTAGAACTGAAGTTATAATACATCTGAAGCTACCATATATATATTATTCATACTGGTGTCACTGGCTAATGGTAACTTAAATTTACGACTTGCGTCGTCAGCAGATAGACACAATGGTCTATTCAAATTTTGATCTATGCCACCGAAATGTTGTCAGTTTGCTACGACAAATATAGCTGTATTAGTTGTTGTACACTCTACTGACAACAATAACCTGAAAAAAAGAGAAGAACTCAACTACAAACATTTATGGAATTGTAACGCACTCAACTAGAATACATTACTTCCGATCTGAATAAAAAACATTTTATTCAGTATTCTAATTATTTTCTGTCATGTATATTTTTTCGACATCAGTACAAAAAACATGGCGATTTAGAATATTCGAAATTCTATTTCAGTTAGATACTAAATATACATGGATGTGTTCGTAATAAAATAAACAATGGAAATATTCATCCCTTCAAATCTTATTTTCCGGAAGCATATCACTTTATGGAATAAAAATATCGTCGGAATATCTCGTATTTACAAAGAGAATTACGGCTGTGCTTTTGCAAATCCACTGTCTAGCGCCATTTTCCAAATATGTTTTGTTGTGCCTTTCTCTCGCTGCTTAGAACGTTTTCTCTGAGGACTGTACTTGAGAAAAGTTCTAAAATACCTTGAGACATAAAAAGAAAATTTTCCAGGACTGTATAATTGATTGCTCGATCAAGAATAACTTTTGTTAAAAACTTTTTCTATAACGACACAAAGTCGCCATGGAACATTTATAGAATTGCACCACAACATTTATAGAAATAGAGAAGAACCCAATTACAAACATTTATAGAATTGCACCGCAACATTTATAGAAATAGAAAGGGCAATTACAAACATTTATAGAATTGCACCGCACTCAACTAGAATACATTACTTCCAATTAGGATAAAAATGTTTTACGACTATTCTAATTTATTTTCTATCATATATCTTTTATTCGGCATCAGAACTAGAAGCATGGCAATTTAGAATATTCTGAGAAACTCTATTTCATGTTATCTAAAGATGAGAATGAAAGATAACGTAACGATTTTGACTTAAAATATGTCTCTCTTGCTAAATATAACAAATTTATATTGGAAAATTCTTTATTTAAGGCAAAGTGATGATAATTATAAGAATAAGTATAATTTAAATTGAATTATATAGTTTTTCAGAGTAACAATGCGTTAAAAATTCTTTTTCAGAGTAACATTGTTTTAACATTGTTTTTCAGAGTAATATTTTATTTCAGGTAACATTTTTAACATTGTTTTTATAGTAACAATGGCACGAATAGCATTGTTTTCAGAGTGTAACATTGCTTTAACATTGATTTCCAGAATAACGCGCTGTTCAAAATTGCTTTCAGAGTAATATTGTTTTCAAAGTAATATTGTTTTTAACATTGTTTTTTCAGACTAATATTTATTTTCAGAGTTACATTTTTATCATTGTTTTTAGAGTAACAATGCACGCATAAGATTGTTTTTCAGAATAACATTGTTTAACATTGCTTTCAAAAGTAATATTGTTTTTCAGGGTAACATTACTTTAACATTGTTTTTCAGAGTAACATTGCTTTAACATTGTTTTTATACATAATGTATTAGGTATTCTAAATATTAAGTTCTGTTAGAACTGAATTTATAATACATCTGAAGCTACCATATATATTATTCATAATGGTGTCACTGGCTAATGGTCACTTAGAATTTACGACTTGCGTCAGTGCGGCAGCAGATAAGGGGCAGACACAATGGTTTATTCAAATTTTTGATCTCTGCCACCGAAATGTTGTCAGCTGCTACGACAAAATGCAGTTGTATACTGTACTGACAACAATAACCTTGGAAAAGAGAAGAACTCAACTATAAACATTTATAGAATTGTAAACTGCCCTCAACTAGAATGCGTACTTCCGATCTGAATAATAAACATTTTATGGGTATTCTAATTTATTTTCTATCATGTATATTTATTCGACATCAGTACAAGACATTTATGGCGATTTAGAATATTCCGAGAAATTCTATTTCAGTTAGATACTAAATATACATGGATGATGTTTGTAATAAAATAAATTATGGAAATATTCATCCCTTCGTCTTATTTTCCGGAAACATATCGCTTTTATGGAATAAAACCGTCGGAATATCTCGTATTTACAAAGAGAATTACAGTTGTACTTTTGCAAATCCCCTGTCTAGCGCCATTTTCCAAATATGTTTTGTTGAGCCTTTCTCTCGCTGCTTAGAACGTTTTTCTCTGAGGACTGTACTTGAGAAAGTTCTAAAAATACCTTTGAGACATAATAGAAAATATTTCAGGACTGCATAATTGATTGCTGGATATAGAATAACTTTTGTTAAAAACTTTTCTATAACTGACACAAAGTCGCCATGGAACATTTTGGAGTCCATTATTGATTAGAAATAATCGAATTATCTTTGATTTTTCTCAGAAATGGCAAAATTTGATAATCGGATGGTTGATTTAAAAGATCAGAAAGATTTTGTTAATGAAGTTAAAAATTTGTAAAATTCAATTGAGCTATCTTAACAAAAATGGTTTTTGTGTGAGGGTTAATATGATTTGATTCTATAAGTAGATATAAATATAAAAGAATGATATTTAAAAAAAAATAACGCAATATGAAGAAATAACAAATTTCATAGAGGAGCTAACTTTCACTGTCTTTAGTAACAAATTTATAGTAAGAATTCGAATTATTTTTATAAGACGTTTTTCAAAATCCATTTAACGAACAATTTCTCCAAAACTAATGCAGTAACTAATTTTTAAAATAAATTCAGTGCAATGAAAAAATTTTCCTATATAAATATTTATGGTATATCTAAAATTATGCGAAAACTATTTGTAAACAAACATTAAAAAAAAATTGTATTTTTTTTTTTTATTAAAAGTTATTAAGTTTCATCTGATAAACAAGACCATATTTAAACAAAAGATCTTAACTTAAATTTATTAATTTCAAAACAAATTCACAGATGCTACAAAAAATTAATTTATCTTACTTGGATTTTATTCCCGAAGGCGTTAATTGCCATTTGTTAAGTAAAAAGTATTCATGTTTTATATGCCATGAATGTTAGTGAAATATACGTAAATATATCTATAAATAATTTTGTGTACTATAAAACATTCCAACCGTACAGCAAGTACATCGCACCATGCCAAAAGAGTACCCATTTTTCCCATCATTTGTTTTCACCCAGGAGTATTTTAATTAGACTTGTTCCTTTTGCATTAAATGTAACAATGTTACTCACGCCACAGGACAAATAAGACTCTCGAAGACTAGAAATCTGCTTATTCGATTCCTCTGCTTTTCCAACCTTCTCTAACTGTTCAGTTCCTTCTTGTTTTTCAAAGATGGGAATAAGAGATAACAGTAAGGATTTTGATATCAATACTCTTTCTAAGTATTTCTGTAGGATTATGTGTTTAAAAATTCTCTACTTGGGCAAAGTGCTGATATTTATAATAAAATATTTGGTCATGCGTTTAATTTTAAATTGAATTTTGTTATTCGTTGTTTTATTATTGCTTTTTAGAGTAACATTGTTTTAATGTAGTTTTCAGATTAACATTATTTTAATATTGTTTTCAGAGAAACAATACTATATTATATTATATTATATTTCACAGTAATATAGTAATAACATTAGGTTTGAGAATAACATTATTTTAATATTGTGTTTCAGAATAATATTATTTTGACGTTGTGTTTCAGAGTAACATTGTTTTTCAGAGTAACATTGCTTTAACAGTGTTTTTCATTGTTTTTCAGAGTAACATTGCTTTAACATTGTTTTTCAGAGTAACATTGCTTTTAACATTGTTTTCAGAGTAACATTGCTTTAACATTGTTTTCAGAGTAACATTGCTTTAACATTGTTTTTCAGAGTAACATTGCTTTAACATTGTTGTTTATATTATAAATGTATGTCCTGTAGAACTGAAGTTATAATACATCTACAGCTACCATGTATAGTATATATTATTCATAATGGTGTCACTGGCTAATGGTAATTTAGAATTTTACGACTTGCGTCAGCAGCAGATAGGGTAGACACAATGGTCTATTCAAATTTTCGATCGAAGCCACCGAAAAGTTGTCAGTTGCTACGACAAATGTAGTTGTATACTCTACTGATGACAATAACCTTGGAAAAGAGAAGAACCCAACTACAAACATTTATAAAATTGCAACGCACTGAACTAGAATACATTACTTCCGATCAGGATAAAAATGTTTTACCACTATTCTAATTTATTTTCTATCATGTATATTTATTCGGCGTTAGAACTGGAAACATGGCGATTTAGAATATTCCGTAAAATTCTATTTCAGTTAGATACTAAATATACATGGATGTGTTCGTAATAAAATAAATTATGGAAATATTCATCCATCAAATCTTATTTTCCGGAAACATATCACTTGATGGAATAAAAATGCAGTCGGAATATCTCGTATTTACAAAAGAGTATTACGCCTGTGTTTTGCAAATCCCCTGTCTAGCGCCATTTTCCGAAATATGTTTGTTGAGCCTTTCTCTAGCTGTTTAGAACGTTTTCTTTTCGGACTGTACTTGAGAAGGTTCTAAAAATACCTTGAGACAAAAAAGAAAGTCCACTAGTGCATAATTGATTGCTGAATCAAGAATAACTTTTGTTAAAATTTTCTCTATAACTGAGTCAAGTTGCCATGGAACATTTTGGAGTTCATTATTGATTAAGAAATAATCGAATTATCGTTGGTTTGTCTCAGAAATGGCAAAATTTGATAATCGGATTGCTTATTTAAAAAGATAAAAATGATTTAAGTTAATGAAGTTAACAATTCTTAAAATTCAAAAATGTTTGTGTTAATACGATTTTTCTCTATAAATAGATATATAAGAATAAAAATGATATTTAGAAAAAAACATTATGCAAAATGAAGAAATAACAGGGGTACACCAGCACACAGAAGCCAAAACCAAATCTCTCTCCAGGAGTGTTTGTACACGGGGGGAATATCCGTTTTATGTTGAAATCCTTTTCATAAAAAAAACACCAACAAAATTGTTCAGTTCAGCGACAGATTAAAAGCCCTGCCAAACTGGATACAAACTTGGGTTCTATTTTTTATTTTCCAAAGAAAAAAATAGCATAGAGCTGCTATGTAAACGCATTTCCTTGTTTACCAAAGTCTTGACACAAAATTTAAGCAAACCTGAGCATGATAAATCGTCTCTGAGTCGAGCTTGTTTTATTGAGATGCCAAAAGCTCCTGATAAATGTAAACAAAGCCCCGGGAGCTATTTATTCCTCCACTGCGAAAGTCAATTTTGTGTTTAGTTTTTCTTTTCCTTTCCCTTCGCATAAGAAAAACGGTTTGTTTAAATGCTTTTCGCGTATCTTTCTATTTTATTTTCCTTCCAAAATATGGATTAATTGTAATAAAAACGATTGTAAGGTACTTTAAAATTCCGTGATCTATGACGTTGTGTTAAAAGATACAAAGAAATACAACAAAATCAGATCAAGTCTTGCAAAAATAATTTTTTTATTGATTTATGAAAAACTAGTAGAAGGATGTTTATTTAAAGCAATGATATGTACTAGGGGTCTCCGAACTACGACCCAGGTTAGAGTCCCGGCGTTGGTATGGAGGTTTGTTAGTAGTTCGGAATCTACTTTAAACTATATGTACCGGTAAAAAAAATTTAATGATTTAAAAAGATTCAAAGGATTTAAGTTAATGAAGTTAACAATTCCTAAAATTCAAAAGAGTTACCTTAACAAAATTAATAGGGTTTTTGTTTTGTTTGTGTTAATAGGATTTTATTCTTTAAATAGATATATAAGTATAAAAACGATATTTAGAAAAAACATTATGGAAAATGAAGAAATAACAGGGGTACACCAGCACACAGAAGCCAAAACCAAATCTCTCTTCCGGAGTGTTTGTACACGGGGAAAATCCTGTTTATGTTGAAATCCTTTTCATAAAAAACCCCCCAAAAATTGTTAAAGTGCAGCGACAGATTAAAAGCCCTGCCAAACTGGATACAAACTTTGGTTCTATTTTTTTTATTTTCCTAAGAAAAAATAGCGGAGCTGGTATGTAAAACGTCACAAACACGGAAGTTTACGGTTCGGCATCGCTTATCGAGTTCAAAACCAAATATTCTTGAATTAAGAATGTTTTGGTTTTAATATATGCAGCTTAATATATTACCTGCTGTATCGTTTTAACCTTGTGTTCATACTGAATTCACTTAAATCAGGAGTTCAGCACGTAAGCAGACACGCTTTTCAAAAATTCAAATATATAAATTCCAACTTGTCTCAGTTTTGCTCAGATTCAGTAAATTGCAAAAACTCGGGATACACATGCACACAAATACAAAAACCAAATCTCCCTTCCAGAATGTTTGTACATGGGGAAAATCAAGTGGGCTGAAAAGTTCGTAGGCTAACACAGAGATGGTGCTACTAGTATTAAATCCATATGAATTTTAGTTGTGAGCTCGCGCGGCACCCACTTTGAACAGAGCTTTCGCATATCCAAATATTCATTCAAGATACGTCCAACACGTTCCTTTGATATGTTTATGGTCTCAGCTATCTCACTCAACTTCATTTTACGGTTGTCAGAAATTATTTTGTGGACTTTTTTTGATGTTTTCGTCGGTAACAGCCTAATTGGGGCGTGATCGTCCTCGGTGCTCATTTCGCCTCGTTTAAATTTAGTAAACCACTTCTCTACGGTTGATTTTCCTGGTGCAAAGTCCGAATAATGTTTATCAAGCAAAGTCTTGGCTTCAATAGTATTTTTTCCCCAGAAAGCAATGCTTTATTAACACAAGAAATTTCTTTTTTATCCATTTTTTCAAACTAACAAAAGTTGCTTCACAAAAAAATGCTATAACTCGCATACTAATAGTGCAACAGCTGTCAACTTTATACATGTGTCTTTTGAAGGTTAGGGATAACTAAAAATCGTATGGATTTAATACCAGTTGTGCCATCTATGTGTTATCCTATGTGCTTTTTTCAGCCAACCTATTATGTTGAAATGCTTTTCATAAAAAATACAAAAAATTGCTAAAATGCAGCCAGAGATTAAATGCCCTGCCAGACTGATACAAACTTTTTGGTTCTATTTTTATTTTCCTAAGAAAAAAATAGCGGAGCTGGTATGTGAAACGCATTCCCCTGTTTACCAAAGGCTTGACACAAAAATTCAAGCAAACCTGAGCTTGATAAATCGTCTCTGAGTCGAGCTTGTTTTATTGAGGTGCCAAAAGCTCCTGATAAATGTAAACAAATCCCCGGGAGTTATTTATTCATCCACTGCGAAGGTATCAATTTTGAGTTTTTTTTTTTTACTTTCTCTTCATAAGAAAAACGGTTTATATGTTTTTGTGTACTTTTCTATTTTATTTTGTTTCTTCCAAAATATGGATTAATTTTAATAAAAACGATTGTAAGGTACTTTAAAATTCCGTGATATGTGACTTTTGTGTTAAAGATACACAGAGTTACAACTAAATCAGAATCAGTGTTATAAGAATAAATCAAATTTTTTTATAGATTTTGGAAAAATCAATAGAAGGATGTTTATTAAAGCGATGATATGTATTAAAGATCTCAAAACAACTACCCGCGGGCCAAACCTAACCCACGTGCGCTATCAATCTGGCCCTCTACAGTATACATATTAAATTGTAAAATTTACAGTGTTATTGGATCTGATCGCTGAGTGGCTAGCGCTTTTCCTTTTGTGCCAGGTTCGAATCCTGGCCAATAAAATGGACGTCTGTTAGTGGTTCGGAATCCATGTTAAACTGTAGGTCCCGTTTGTTTAGATCTCTCGTGTGCAAAAAGATGACCGTAGAGCGGCACGCCAAACCAAACCTGCAAAATACAAATACTACACGAATACTAATTGACTAGCGCTCTAACCTTTAGTACCACAGGCTTCTGGTTCGAATCCTGACCGTGACATGGATGTTTGTTATTGGTTCAGAATCAATGTTAAACTGTAGGTCCCGTCCTAATTAACCTAAAGTGTGCACAAAATGATCGTAGAGCGACAAACAAAATAAATTAGCCTTTGAAACCACACGCTTTTCAAGATTGAATCCTGGTGGTGGCATAGATGTTTGTTAGTGGTTCGGAATCCACTTTAAACTATAGGTCCTGCTATAATTGACAAAAAATATCCATACAATGACAAACCGAACCAAACTAAATATCACCGTCACAAAGAAGGAAGCTTACTGTTCGGCATCGCATATTGAGTTTAAAACCAAACATTCTTAATTCTGAAACTTAACATCACACCTGCTGGATCACTTTAACCTTGAGTTCAGCCTGAATTAGCTTAGATCAGAAATCCAGCACATAAACAAACTCGCTTTTCAAAAATTGTTTAACTTGCTTGATTAACTCGCATAACAAAATTGTCTGGTCTAACTACATGCAAAACTGTCTAACTTGACTCAGTTTTGCTCAGATTCAGTAAATGGCAAAAACTCGAGATACACCAGCACACAGAAACAAAAAAACTAAATCTTCCTTCCGGGGTGTTTGTACACAGGGAAAATCAGTTTTATGCTGAAATCCTTTTCATAAAAAAACCCCAAAAAATTGTTAAAGTTCAGCGAGAGATTAAAAGGCCTGCCAAACTGGATGCAATCTTTTTGGTTTCTATTTTTCATTTTTCAAAGAAAAAATAGCAAAGCTGCTTATGTAAAACGCATTCCCTGTTTACCAAAGCCTTGTCAAAAAATTTAAGCAAACCTGAGCATGATAGATTGTCTCTGGGTCGAGCTTGTTTTATTGAGGTGCCAAAGCTCCTGATAAATGTAAACAAAGCCCCGGGAGCTATTTATTCATCCACTGCGAAAGTATCAATTTTTGTGTTTGGTTTTTTTTTTTTCCTTTCCTTTGGCATAAGAAAAACGGTTTAAATGTTTTTTGCGTATCTTTCTATTTTATTTCTTTCCTTCCAAAATATGGATTAATTTTAATAAAACGATTGTAAGGTAGTGTAAAATTTCGTGATATATGACTTTGTGTTAAAAGATACAGAGAATTGTAACAAAATCAAATCTAGTCTTATAAAAATAAATCTTTTTTTGCAGATTTTGGGGGAAAATTAATAGAAGGATGTTTATTAAACCGATTATATGTACTAGGTGCTTCCAAACTACGGCCCAGGTTCGCGGACCTGGCAGTGGTATGGAGGTTTGTTAGCGGTTCGGAATCCACTTTAAACCGTCGGTCCCGGTCTGTTAACCGTAGATGATCGTAGAGCGATACAAAATGACCGTAGAGCGACATACCAAACCAAACCAAACTATGGAAACGTGCCAAAACTGGCCCTCAGGCAATACAATCTGGCCTGCCACAGTGTACATTTATTACATTGTAAAATTTACATCATACAAAAATAATAATCAGTTGTTTTAATGTAATTATCTGTTAAGAAACAAAATAACTGGCATTCATAATGTAATTGAATATTGTAACTATAATTAATGATACAAGATTTGATTTAAAAAAACTGTAAATACATAGGTAATTTACATAATGATATTAAGCATTATAATTATGTTTAATGAGATTCATGTTCTAGCAATATTCCACTGACGATTATTTGCAGTTGCGAATCATGTTTATTAATGGAAATTATCAGCATTGACTTCAAATGCTCATATACGTTTCATGTTTGAATCAGGCTGTGGCATAGATGTTTGTGAGTGGTTCGGAATCTACGTTAAGCTGTAGATCCAGGTCTAATTAGCCTAAAGTGTGCACAAAATGACCGTAAAGCGACAAACCAAACCAAATATCCCGTCACAAACAAGGAAGTTTACGGTTCGGCATCGCTTATCGAGTTTAAAACCAAACATTCTTAATTCTGCAACTTAATATATTACCTGCTGTATCGCTTTAACCTTGTGTTCACACTGAATTCACTTAAATCAGAAGTTCAACACGTAAGTAGACTCGCTTTTCAAAAATACAAATACACGAAGCTGTCCAATTTGTCTCAGTTTTGCTCAGATTCAGTAAATTGCAAAAACTCAGGATACACATGCACAGAGATACAAAAACCAAATCTCTCTTCCAGAATGTTTGTACACGGGAAAATCAGTCTTACTAAGTATGCTGAAAGTTCGTAGCTGACACAGATAACTACTAGTATTAAATCCATATGAATTTTAGTTGTGAGCTCGGCCGGCACCACTTTGAACAGAGCTTTCGCATATCCAAATATTCATTCACGATATGTCCAACACGTTCCTTTAATATCTTTAGGGTCTCCAGCTATCTCAATCAACTTCACTTTACGGTTATCAGAAATTATTTTGGGGACTTTTTTTGATGTTTTCGTCGGTAACAGCCTCCTTGGGGCGTCCACTGCGTGCATCTCGTCCTCGATTTCGCCTCGTTTAAATTTAGCAAAAAACCACTTCTCTACGGTTGATTTTTCTGGTGCAAAGTCCAAATAATGTTTATCCAGTCAAGCCTTGGCTTCAATAGTAATTTTTTCACCAAAAAGCAATGCTTTATTAATACACGAAATTTCTTTTTTGTCCATTTTTTTTCAAACTAACAAAAGTTGCTTAACTAAAAATGCTATAACTCACATACTAACAGTGCAACAACTGTCAACTTTATACACGTGTCTTTTGAAGGGGTTAGGGATAACTAAAAATCGTATGGATTTAATACCAGTTGTGCCATCTATGTGTTATCCTATGTGCTTTTCAGCCCACCTGTTATGTTGAAATGCTTTTCATAAAAAAATACAAAAACATTGTTAAAGTGCAGCCAGATATTAAATGCCCTGCCAGACCGGATACAAACTTTTTTTTTTTTTTTTTTTCCCCCTAAGAAAAAAATAAAAAAATGTAAAACGCATTCCCGTGTTTACCAAAGCCTTGACACAAAATTTAAGCAAACCTGAGCATGATAAATTGTCTCTAAGTCGAGCGTGTTTTATTGAGGTGCCAAAAGCTGCTGATAAATATAAACAAAAGCCCCGGAAGCTATTTATTCATCCACTGCGAAAGTATCAATTTTGTGTTTTCTTTTTTTCTTCCTTTCCCTTCGCATAAGGAAAACGGTTTAAGTGCTTTTCGCGTATCTCTCAATTTTATTTTTTTTTCCACAAAAATATGGATTAATTTTAATAAAACGATTGTAAGATAGTTTAAAATTCCGTGATATGTGACTTTGTGTTAAAGGATGGAAAGAAATGTAAGAAAATCAGAGTAGGTATTATAAGAATAAATAATTTTCTTATAGATTTGGGAAAAACTAATAGAAAGATGTTTATTAAAGCGATGATATGTATTAGAGATCTCCAAACTACGGCCCGCGGACTAAAGCCGGCCCACGAGCACTATCAGTTTTTACACTACAGTATACATATTAAATTGTAAAATTTACAATGTTAACTAAATCATACATAATAAAAATTAGATATTTTATATAACAATCCATTAAGAAACTCAATAACTGACATGCATAATGAAATTGAAAATTGTAACTGTAAATAATGATACAAGATTTGTCTTAAAACATACGGTAAATACATACGTAATTTACATAATGAAATTAAACATTATAATTATGATTAATGAGATTCATGTATAGCAATAATGTTTCACTGATAATTGTTTGCAGTCGTGAATCATAAGTTTACTAGTAAAAATTATCAGCATTGATTTCAAATGCTCATCAGACAACTTGGATCTGTACATAGTTTTTGTCTGCTTAATTGTGGACAATATATTTATATTTTAGTATTCAGTATTTATATTTATATTTTAGTATTTGTATTTAGAATTCAATATTTGTATTTCATTATTTGTAAACTCATGTTTGTGAAAATTGCAACACCATGAAGGACTTACGCGAGTGAGCTGAAATTTTCTGAAATGCAAATTAGCGCATGATATACAAATGATTGGAATTTCAAATCCGTAGCACATGCGGGTGCTGAGCAGCGCCCTCTGAACGGCGGATGGATCCGAATAAATAGACAGCTGTAGCGAAGCGTGTATGGTTATCGGTGGTTATCTGCTAATGGTAAACGTTAGCTCAATCGTTACTTATGCCTCTTCGACGAAAGAGAGCGAGATTTGAACAACTTACATTGAACGGGGAGAATCATCGGCGCTTCGTGAAGCTGGGTTGTCTTATTGTGCAGTATCCGCTCGTATGCAGCGTAACAGCAGCACGGACGAGTGTCGGACAACTCGGAAATCGGGAGTGGACCCCGAAATGTGACGTCAGCTCGCGATGATAGACACCTGGTCCGCATGGCGCTGACGGACCGTACAGCTTTCCTCTAGACAATTGGCAGCACAGTGTTCAATAGCTACAGGTGTTTCATTGTGTGCTTCATCAAATCGTAGACGTCTGCTGCAGCGTGGACTGCGCGCAAGGACGCCTTCATACAGGATATATGTGGTACCGTGATGGCCGCATTCGTGTCAGACGCTATGGCGGTGAAACGCCACCTTCCGGATTGCATTATCGAACGCCACAGTGGACGAACACCGGAGTTATGGTATGGGGTGCCATAGCATATCATGGACGATCTTAATTGCTAAGAATTCTGGGAAATCTGAGCAGCAACCGGTACATCAGTGAAATTTTACAGCCCCAAGCTGTTCCCTTACTTCAAAGCTTGCCAGGCTCTGTATTTCAACAGGACAATGCTCGCCCTCATATCGCTAGGACTGTTCAATCCTTCTTTGCAACGTGGCAGGTACAGCTTCTTCCTTGGCCTGCGTAATCCTCGGATATGTCGCCGATTGAAACATGTGCGATTTCGTTGGTCGGCGTCTCGCTCGTGATCCTCGTCCTGTTGCTTCTGCAGACGAACTTTGCGTGGGCATACAAACAATATGGAATGCTCTTCCTCAGGCAGACATTCAAAATTTGTTTGACTCCATGCCACGTCGTGTAGCAGCACTTATTGCGGCGCGTGGTGGCTGCACAAAATACTGATTTCGATCTCTTGTTATTGTTTGTTTGCTTTCAACATTTAATCATTTATTTGTACCACTACCACTCAACTGTGTATTAAATTTCATTCAATTATTACGATTCCTTCATGGTGTTGCAATTTTCACAAACATGAGTTAATATAGCATTCAATATTTATATTCAGTATATATATTTATATTTTTTTATATTCTGTATTTATATTATTTTTATATATTTACTATTATATTCAATAATTTATGTTTAGACAAGTGCCATCTAAGTTAATTTATTATCCATCTTCAAGAATGATGCATTTCTTCTTATTTTTCTTAAGCTTTTAATCCACTATAAAGTAAAAGAAAAAAGAAACTATCGCATGCCTAAATACTTACCACCATGCCCAATACCACACATAAGCGTCGAAAGTCTCATTTCCTCACAGTCGAGAGTTACTGCCCACAAAAATGTCCTCGCGAGGGATTCCGGCGGATTAAAGAATTCCAATCCTTTCATTCTTTCACTCCTCCTATAATTCTTTCATGGCGGCTATTCTGGCACTCCATTCCGGCCATGATGGGAGCCATAAGGAGCTATTTAGATCCATAACCGAAGCAGATGAATAGCCCTCACGTGTGTGCCTTATGTCTTATTGGCACGTTCTTCAAATGGGATATCGGATAGCGCTTTAGGGTGTCTGCCGTCCGTATCAAACATGGATGTCTGCCCTGGAATCAAGATTGCGAGAGAAAAAGGGGGTGAGATTTATTGCGATTTTTTCGATTGGGGATTATACACATATTTTGTGAAGCTTTTTTTTTAAGTCAGATTGGATTTATTGGATATGATATTCTTTGATCTTCATTTATTTATTTATTGTTGTTGTTGTCTAATGCAGTTGACAATACGGATACAGTTAATATTTACGCCATCTGCAAGGGCTGCGCCGCTGTTACTCATTGACCACTATCCAGGGGGCATATGTAGCTTGAAGATAGGCTACGAGCGGAAGTAACACTACCTCCACAACGCTCTACGATCAGATTAGACCGGGACCCACTGTTTAAAGTGAATTCTGAATCACTGAAAGCATACATGGCACCTCCGGGATTCGAACCGAAAACCTGGGTTACAGAGAGCTAGAGCGCTAATCACAACCCTCACGAAACTGGTGAATCCAGAAAAATAATTTGTATGAACCAATTGTAATTTTAAAAGTATCTTAGTAACGTGGATCTCTTCTTCTTCATTGGCGCAACAGTCCATGGTGGGCCAAGGCTATCTGCTTACTGGCATATTTCGAGACACAAGATGTTAATTACGTTCTTTTTACGGGGTAGGATTGTCAGCCCCACCCTCAATGCTCTACAGTCATATTGAACCGGGCCTTATGTTTTAAGATGGAAACTTAAACATCTCTGGCAATACTAAAAACATGTGTGGCTCCACCGGACACGAGCATGAAGCCTGTGGCACCGACTGCCTGAGCGCTAGCGTCTCGGCCATCAGGCTCCGTCAGTCGGACAACCTGATAGGAGTAGGGAGTTCTTACCGGATTTTCTCAGGTACGATACGCAAGTGTGGTGAAGGTCCCTCTAAAAGACCCTGCCCTCCCTCCCAACGGCCAGGGAGGCCGTGAGACCACACAGATTCTTGGAATTGGTCTAGATGTTGCTGTCTATGAAGTGGGATAAGGAACTATTAATGAGCACTATTTATCTCTTATAAAAAATTATTTTTCTCTAGAAATTATTATAATTTTAATATTTATTCAAATTAGGTAATTTATATTTAAACAAGCGCCATCGAAGAAAATTTACTATCCATCTTTAAGGAAGATGTCTTTCTTCTTCATTTATCCTTATTTTCTTAACCTTTTAATCCAATATAAAATGAAAGAAAATAGAAATCAATGCAAACCTAAATACTTTCCACCATAACACATAAGCAAATGTCCCATTTCCTCACAGTCGAGAGTTAGTGCCCAGAAAAATATCTGGCGAGAATTCCGGCGGATTAAAGAATTCTAATCCTTTCATTCCTTCTCTCCTCCTATAATTCTTTGATGGCGGCTATTCTGGCACTCCATTCCGGCCATGATGGGAGACATAAGAGGCTATTCTGGTCCCTATCCGAAACAGATGAATAGCTCGCACGTGTGCCTTATGTCTTATTGGCACGTTCTTCAAATGGGATATCGGATAAAGCTTAGTATGGTGTCTGCCGTCCGTATCAAACATTGATGTCTGCCCTGGAATTAAGATTACGAGAGAAAAAGTGGGGAGATTTATTGCGGTTTTTCGGATTCGGGGATTATAAACATATTTTTTGAAGCTCTTTTTAAGTGACATTAGTTTTCTTGTATCTAATATTATTGATTTTTATATTTATTTGTTATAAACTCATTATCATAAAAATTGATAAATATACTATATTTATCTGTTGCACTGAATGGTGCACCAATTAGAAATTGTATGAGCAGATTGAAATTTCTAATGTCTGCTTGTAAGGTTGATATCTTCTTCTTCTTCATTGGCGCATCAGCCCATGGTGCGCCAAAGCCGTCTGCCTACTGGCAAATTTCGAGACAGGGAGATATTTAATTATCATGCTTAATGGCGTTATTTTTACGGGCAAGATTACTATTGGCCTTTGGAATGGTCTCCAAAGAAGGATCTTCTCCTTCAATGTCGCAATAGTCCAAATGTGGGCCAAGGCCGTCTGTCTACTGGCAGATTTCGAGAAATGAGGTGTTTAATGCTGTTTTTTACGGGTAAGATCATATTGGTCTATGGTATGGCCTCCCAAGAAGATTTTTTCTTCGCTGGTTCAACAACTCCCTAGTCCCATAGTTTCGAGACAGGAGATGTTTTCTTTTCACTGAGTATGATTGTTAGCCCTACATTCAATGCTCTACATTCATATTAGATCGGGACCTATAGTTTAAAGTGGATACTTAACCACTAAAAACATCTATGGCACCTCCGGGACTCGAACCTGAAGCCTGTACCACTGTGTGCCAGTACGCTAGCCGCTCTCCCATCTGGCCCCGTTAGTCGCATTATCTGATGGGGTTTTCTCACATACCATACGCAAGTGCGGTGTAGTTCCCTCCTAAAGGTCCCCTGCCCTCTCTTCCCACGGCCAAAGTGGCTGTGAGAACACAACGGGTTCTTGGACTTGGTCCAGATGTTGCTGTCTATCAAGTGGAAAAAGAAACAACACGTTTGATTGCATAAAATGTGCGTGTATAAATCGATACTTCTCTTATGAATACTGTTTATCCCTTAAAAAAAAATATTTTTTTCTGTAGAAATAAATATTTATTTAAATTTAATATTTATATTCAATATTTTTTTATTCAGTATTCAGTATTTATATTCACTATTCAATATTTTTATTCAGTATTCAGTATTTATATTCACTATTCAATATTTTTATTCAGTATTTATATTCACTATTCAATATTTTTATTCAGTATTCAGTATTTATATTCAGTGGATATACTTCTATATCAGTATTTTAGTATTCTGTATATAAATTTAATTTTTGTATTTATATTCAATATTAATATTCAGTATGTATATTTATATTCAGTATATAATTTATATTCAATAATTTATACTTAGACAAGTGTCATCTAAGAAAATCTGCTAGCCATCTTCAAATACGATCTTTTTTCTTCTTTATATAGCCTTATTTTCTTAACCTTTTAATTCAATGTAAAAAGTGAAAGAAAAAAAAGAAAGTATTGCATACCTAAATACTTCCCACCATGCCCAATACCACACATAAGCAGCAAAAGTCCCATTTCCTCACAGTCGAGAGTTACTACCCAAAAAACTATCCTCGCGAGGATTCCGGAGGATTGAAGAATTCTAATCTTTTCATTCTTTCTCTCCACTGTAATTCTTTGATGGCGGCTCTTCTGGCACTCCATTCGGGCCATGATGGGAGCCATGAGGAGCTATTTGGGTCCATATCCGAAACAGATGAATAGCTCGCACCGCGCGCCTTATGTCTTATTGGCACGTTCTTCAAGTAGGATATCGGATAGCGCTTAGGAGGTCTGCTATCCGTATCAAACATTGATGTCTGCACTGGAATTAAGATTGCAAGAGGAAAACGTAGGTGAGATTTATGGCGATTTTTGGATTGGGGGACTATATACAAACTTTTGAAGTGATATTGGAATTATTGGATCTGATATTGTTAATCTTTATTTATTTATTTATTATGAACTCATTATTATAAAAATTGCTGCACCAAGAAACATAGCGGCCAAGTGGCTAGCGCTCTAGTTTGGTATTCCAGGCTTCAGGTTTGAATCCTGGTGTTGGCATGGATGTTTGTTAGTGGTTCGGAATACACGTTAAACTGTAGGCCCCGGTCTGTTTAGCCTAAAGTGTGCACAAGATGACCGTAGAGCGATAAACCAAACCAAGCCTCAAGAAACAATGTATGAAGAATTAAAATTTTCAATAACTGTTTGAACGTTAACTTCTTCTTCTTCTTGGCGCAATGTTATTTTCTTCTTCTTCATTTGCCCTTCCCCCCATGGTGGGACATGGGGCCGTCTATTGCGTCTAGGATTCGAGACAGGAGATATACGATTTTGTTTACGTTGTTTTTTTACGTTCTTTTTACGGTTAAAATCCCTATTGGCCTTTGGAATGGTCGTTAAAAAAGACTCTTCTTTTCAATAGCACAACAGCCCCATGTTGGGCCAAAGCAGCCAGTACTGACAGATTTCGAGAAAGGAGATGTTTAATGAAGATTTTGTTTAATGACCTATTTAAGGGTAAGATCACTATTGGCCTTTGGAATGGTCTCCAAAGAAGACTCTTCTTCTTCAGTGGTGCAACAATCCCACAGTCCCATAATTTCTATATAGTTGTTCTTTTCACGTAGGATTGTCAGCCCTACGCTCAATGCTCTACATTCATATTAGACCCGAGCCTAGGGTGTAAAGTGGATACTTAACCACTAAAGACATCTATGATACCTCCGGGACTAGAACCTGGAGCTTTTAGCACTGAGTGCCAGAGCGCTAGGCACTCGGCCACCACGTCCCCTTTAATCGGAATACTTGGTGGGAGTTATCCGGGGTTTCTCACATATGATACGCAAGTACGGTGTAGTTCCCCTAAAAGTCCCTGACCTCCCTCTCAACGGCCAGGGAAGCCGTGAGACCACATGACCTCTGGAACTTGGTGTAGATGTTGCTGCTCCCTGCAACTGCCACCTTTTTTCCGTAATGAAACCACTGACATTCAAACCATTGAATTTTTATATATTTATCTCAAGTAGGAGCCTTTTTTGATTCTGTCTAACCATCTTTTTACAATAAATATTGCCTTTTACAAGAAATATGCCATTGAAGAGCTTCACAATAAAAATTGTAACTGCTTCCTCAATAATAATCCATTTATGTGGCTCACCCGATTTCGAGATTTGCTACCGATTGAAAACTGTCCTTGAGTCGAACAGTTAGGCAGGTCGACTTACAGAAATTATGGAATGACATGTAAGAAATAAGAAGCTTTAGTGCCATATCGTGTTGCATTAAGTATTAGGTGTGGCTCAGTGAGGTACTAGACTCAATTTTTCTTCGTGAGTTTTCTGCAATGAATATTACTTTTGCATTTTCTTGAAGATTTTTGTTGGATTCAAGGGACAATAATCTTACCATAAAAAAACGTCATTAAACAAAATCATCATGAAATATCTCCTGTCTCGAAATTGGCCAGTAGGTAGACGGCCTTGTCCCAACATGGGGCTGTCGCGCCAATGAAAGAAGATAACATCCTTATAAACAGACATTTAAAATTTCCATCGATTCATACAATTTTTCTTGGTGCATCAATTTCATAATAATAATTTTATACTAAATAAATAAAGATCAAGAATAGTAGATCCAATAAATCCAATATCACTTAAAAAGACCTTCACAAAATATGTGTATAATCCCCCAATCCAAAAATCGTGATAAATCTCACCCACTTTTCCTCTCGCAATCTTAATTCCAGGGCAGACATTCATGTTTGATACGGATAGCAGACACCCTAAGCGCTATTCCGATATCCCATTTGGAGAACGTGCCAATAAGACATAAGGCACGTGCGAGCTATTCATCTGTTTCAGATATGGACCAAAATATCTTCTCATGGCTCCCATCATGGCCGGAATGGAGTGGCAGAATAGCCGCCATCAAAGAATTATTGCATCTCTAAGAGATAAAAAAGGAAAGGATTGGAATTCTTTAATCCGCCGGAATCCTCGCGAGGATATTCTTCTGGGCACTTACTCTTGACTGTAACGAAATGGGATTTTTGCTGATTATATGTGGTATTGGGCATGTTGGAAGATATTTAGCCATGCAATAGTTTCTGTTTTTCTTTCACTTTATAGTGGATTAAAAGCAGAAGTAAAATAGGGATAATGAAGAAGTACATCATCCTTGAAGATGGATGGTAAATTTTCTTAGGTGGCATTTGTCTTAATATAAATTACTGAATATAAATCTATAACAAATAATATAAATACTGATTACTGATTATAAATACTGAATACTACATATAAATACTGAGATATAAATATATATATGGAATATAAATACTGAATACTAAATATAAATACTGAAATATAAATATATATACGGAATATAAATACAGAATACTGAAATATAGATATATATACGGAATATAAATACTGAATACTGAAATATAAATATATATACGGAATATAAATACTGAATACTGAAATACAAATACTTAAATATAAATACTGAATAATGAACTTAAATACTGAATTAATATAAATACTGAATACTAAATATAAATTCTGAATACTGAATATAAATACAGAATATTAAATATAAATATTGAAATAAATATAAATATTGAATATTGAATATAAATATTGAATATTAAATATAAATATTGAATATAAATATAAATATTGAATATTAAATATAAATATTGAATATTAAATATAAATATTGAATATTAAATATAAATACGGAATATTAACTATAAATACTGAAATATAATTATCTATACCGAATATAAATACTGAATACTAAATATAAATACTGAATTTAAATAAATATTAAAGTTATAAAAATAATTTTTCACTAGAAATTAATATAAGAGATAAATAGTAATCATAAGAGAAGTACCTAAAGATAGATGCAGAATTTATGCAATCAAACATGTTGTTTCTTATCGCACTTGGAGACAGCAACATCTAAACCATCTAAGACATAATAAAAGGTAAAAAATGCAGCTTCTTTTTGTTCTTGACCTTGTAGCATGGTGCACCCAATGGGAGAAGTTACTTACCGCACCTGGTTATAGCCCCGGGCACTGGGTACCCATTACAGTAGCCTTTTACGACATATATACACTCAAGAGCCAAAACATTATGACCACCTGTCAATAACGAGTTGGCCCACCTTTGGCGAGCAACACAGCTTCAACCCGCCTTAGCATGGATGCCACAAGTCTTTGGTAGATGGCCGGAGACAGATTGTACCAGTTGTTTAAGCAACGGTCACGCAAATCCGAGATATTGCGAATTGGTGGTCTTTGAACTCTGAGCTGCCGTCCCAGGGTATCCCAAATGTGTTCTATCGGATTGATATCCGGTGAGTTAGGCGGCCAGGACATTAACTGGAATTCAGCATCATGTTCCTGGAATCACTCCAACACAATTTTAGCTTGTGACAAGGGGCGTTGTCCTGTTGGAACATTCCATTTCCAGCTGGAAAAACAGAGGCCATGTAAGGGGTGCAACTTGTCCACAATGATGTTCAAATACCCTGTAGCATTCATGGTCTGCTCTACCACAACCACGGGTCCCAGAGACGCCCAAGAGAACGTCCCCCAAAGCATAATACCGCCACCACCGGCCTGTGTATGACCTACTGTACATTGAGGGAGCAACTGTTCGCCTGGAAGACTGCGTATCCTGACACGGCCATCGGCGTGATGAATGACAAACCGTGATTCATCTGACCAGGCAACTCTCTCCCACTGATCTATGGACCAGTCACGATGTTCCGGGCCCAGCGCAGGCGCAGTTGGCGATGACGCTTGGTCAGCAAAGGCACACAAGTGGGACATTTGCTGCGTAGCCCCATATCCAACAGTGTCCGCTGAACAATGTGCTCCGATACTGTTCTATTTATCCCTGCATTGTATTGGGCTGTCAGCTGAGCCACTGCCTGGCTCCGGTTTTGCTTCACCATGCGGGACAGTCTCCGACGACCTTTTCTTTGATAGCGTGTGGACGTCCAACACCATGTCGTCTACTGCTGGTTTCACCGTCATTCATCCACTTTGCATAAGTACTAACAACTGCAGATCGCGAACAACCCACGAGTCGTTTAGTTTCGAAATACTTGTTCCGAGCCTTCGAGCCATTACAATCTACCCTCTATCAAAGTCGCTTAGATCCGCAGCCTTTCCCATCACACACACAGAAGTAAGTGAAAGAATGATTCTTCAGTCTCTCCAGCAGCAGTTAAATACCACTTCCACCTGATCATGTGCCTTCCACGTCATCCAGGCGAGTTCACTGCAAAATGTAGGGGTGGTCATAATGTTTTGGCTCTTGAGTGTATATAGTGGGACTATTCGAATCTGAACCCACACTGGAGGAGAGAAATAAAAATAATTAGTAATTTTTTTTCGTTCTTTGCGATATTTAATTTAATTTATAGAAATATTTGGATTATTTTATATTTTCTGTTTAAACGCCAGATATAAAATAATGGGTTCAGTGATTTTTTGGTGATTTTTGGCGCTTAAATTATAAAAAGCAAGTATCACACAAACACACAAACAACATATATACGCCACGTCATTCATATTAATTTTTCTTTTGTTTGTAAAAATATATTTCCTTACATGTTTTGTAAAATTAAAACTGATGTCAATTTGATCATTTTATCGTAGTTGAAAAATTATTACATATGATATATGCGGATCATTTCTGTTGTTTCTTATCCCACTTGGTAGACATCTAAGCCCACGACCTCGTGTGGTCTCATAGCTGAATTGAAAGGGGAAAGCTTCTGTTGTCAAGGGGCATCCGTAAGTAGAAGTCTGACTTGGCTCCGTGACACTGACTTTTTTACGGGGTAGGGTCGTCAGCCCTACGTCCAACGCTCTATACTCATATTAGACCGGGACCTACAGCTTAAAGGGGATTACGAACCACTGTGGATAGGTATTTAAAAATTTCATTTTTTCCTCCACAATAAAAAAGTAATTTTAAAACGTGTTTTCTTCTTGCTTACCAAGATGCAATTTTTTTTTTATTTCGAATACTTTAACTACTAACCTTTATGTATTATCAGGTTTCTGAAGAGATAATATAAAACAATGCAATTTTTGTAATACAATGGCACATATTTCTTTAAAAGGATATATAAAATTTTTTACTTATATTTATTTTTAAATATACAAAATCTTATATATAAAACTAATACATCTTTTTCAACAATATTCATATTTTGAAAAATATATTTTAAGCAATATACTCCCCTGCAATGTTTCAAGAATTATAATTTCGTTCATCTAAAGGAAAAGATCCCATTGTGTAGATTTTTATGCCTTAAAATTTCAGCATAGTTTCATGAATTCTTAGCATGGCTGGTTTTTACGGCGTCATTAAATTCATCTCTTAAAACGTCTTCCCATACATTGCAAATTTACTCTGAAATTTTCATTTCATCATTACTGAGGCTATAATTTTTGCAATAAAATTCGTAAAAAAGGGGTAACGTAATAACAGTTAGGAGAACAATTTTCGGAAATTAAATTGCCCAGTAAAGTAGTGAGAAATTCGTTTCATTAAATGATGAGAAAATGAATTTAATATTATTTCGTTGACATCAGGTTTGCTGTCTTTAGAAATAATGTAATGTGCAATTTAATATTTATAAAATTTTAGAGCAGGGATGGCCAACCCGCGGTTCGCCTTGAAAGTTTTCCGGACTGTGAGATTTATCACAGTTTTACTCAATATACTTATTTTTATAATGGCTAAAGTAGTGAAAACCAATGTATTAAAAAAACATATGTGTGCATCCCTATATTCAAAAATTAACTGTCGAAAAATATGAGAAAAATAAAATTATATTATTCATTTTAAAATAATATTCTTGTGAATTAGACAGATATTACCTGTTTTATTCATGAGTTCGCATAATAATTAAATTATATTCAGCGAACTCATGATGCTCTCGCATCTTTGAACATCTAATATAATAGGTTGTAATAGGAATATAAAAATGTATATAGTGGGTCTGAATCTAATAGGGGAATACATAATTTTATATGCGGTCCGAGGAGTTATAATGCATTTCCAAAGTGGCCCGCAAGATCATTTGGGTTGGCCACACCTATTTTAGAGTAACGATATATGATTCTTGTAACTAATAGTATATTTGTTCTGTTCTTTGTGTCAAATATTCAGTTTCATACAGTGTAGGTTGGGTATCAAATGAGTAATCTATGCATGGTTGAAGGAAAAGGGTAGCTTCTAAGGTGATGGAGCACCCGTAAATAGAAGTCTAACTTGGCTCTGTGGCACTGAAGAAGGAGGGCAATGTATTTTTATAGGGAATTAACTCAACCTCCCCCTTTGTGTATCGTTTGGGAGTGAACCTGAAAAACTCCCAACAGGTAGTCCGACTAATGTGAAAAGAGGCTGAACATCACAAACGCCATCGAACCTCCTTGTTTTTTGAAACAGAGTCAACAACAAATTAGCCAGTGGATAAGATTTTACAGCATTATAAGGTTTCTTCAATATTAGAGAGGTTTTATAATTCAGAAAGTGAAATTTTCAAATTCAAGGTTTCTATAAGTCAAATATTAAAAAAAAATTCAAAAAAATTCGCCAAGATTGCCAAACCATTCACCAAGTTAACTTCTTTTTAATATTATTTAAATACACTTGTCGATTAACATTACATAAACAAAATCATATTCATAAAACCATTGAATCTAATTTATAGTTTCACAAATAATAAAAAAATTTAAATGTTTTTTTTTTTTACACATTCGAAATTTAATTTAGGAACAAGATAGTTCTAAAATTTTGACTGGACGGAAAAAAATATTTCGTTTACTTTCAGCTTTTTAAAGTTCATTTATTGATTGACACTAAAGAATAAGCCAATTATTACTCTTTCCTCATCGGTGACTTTACTACTTACCTAATTAAACTTCAACTATTGGATTAAAGGAATATTTAACTGCTCGTACAAACTAATGCATTTTTCTATTCCTTTTGCAAACTTTCTCCAATGATAATCTCTAAGTTGTGTAATATCTACCTCCCGTTTCTAAAGTAATATCTCTTGAGTTTGAAAAATTTCACTTACTCCAGATAGGAAATATCTCTGGTAGTGAAAGAACCTTATTAATGCAGTAAAATTAGGATTTATTACGTCTGCTAATATCTGATATATAGAAACTGAGTTTCAGAAATTTCACTTTCTCAGGATATCTATATGTCAAATATTAGCAGACATATTATGTCTTAATTTTATTATATTATAAGATTCTTTCAATACTAGAGATATTTCTATTTCAATAAGCGAAATTTCTCAAACTCAGGGTTTCTGTGTATCAAATATTAGCGGATGTAATAAATCTTAATTTTTATGCATGATAAAAGTTTCTTTACAACCAGAGATATTTTCTATTTGAATAAGTGAAATCGCTCAAAGTTAGGCTTTTATGTGTCAAATATTAGAAATTGCTTCAAATATATCGCCAAGATTGCCAAACATTTCACCAAGTTAACTTCTTTCTAAATATTGTTTAAACACACTTGCCTGTTAACATTAGACAACAAAAACAATTTTAATAAAACACCTGAATCTAAATAATAGGTAAAATCACAAATAATAATGAAATTAAAATGGTTTTTACATTCGAAATTTAATTTTTGTAACAAGACTGTTTTAAAAGTTTGACTGTAGGAAAAAAAATGTTCGACTTACTTTCAGTTTTTTAAAGCTCAATTATTGATTTTTCAATAAATAATAAACCAATTATTACTCTTCTTCGTCAGTTATTTTAATGAGTACCAAATTAAACTTCAACTATTGGATTAAAGCAATATTTAACTGCTCGTAAAAACTAATGGATTTTTCTATTCCTTTTGCAAACTTCTCCAATGATAATCACTAAGTTGTCTAATATCTACCTCACCGTTTCTAAGCAATAGCTCTTGAGTTTGAGAAATCTCACTTACTCAAATAGAATAAATATCTCTATCTATGGAAATATCTCTAGTAATGAAAGGATCTTATTAATGCAGTAAAATTAGGATTTATTACGTCTGCTAATATTTGGCATACAGGAACTAATTTTGAAAAATTTTACTTGCTCAGGATATGCATATGTCAAATATTAGCAGACATATTTAGTCTTAAGCTTAGTGCATCATAATATTCTTTCACTACTAGAGATATTTCTTATTACTCAAACTCAGGGTTTCTATAAGTCAAATATTAAAAAAATTTTATAATATATCGCCAAGATTGCCAATTCACCAACAACTTCTTTTTAAATATTATTTAAATACACTTGGCGATTAACATTACTTAAGTAGCGATTATACAAAAACCCTTATCATAAAATTATTGGATTTTTTAATAGTTAAAGACACAAATAATAACGAAATTAAAATATTTTTTACACATTTGAAATTTAATTTTGTAACAAGATTGTTTCAAATATTTTATTGCTGGAAAAAAATTTGTTTACTTTTGTTTACTTAACATTCAATTATTGATTGCCAATAAATAATAAACCAATTACAGTAGAACCTCTTTAAGGGGAACCTCGATAAGTCGAAAACCTCACAACTCGAAAAACATTTTTGTTTCCTTCCCTTCAAGCCCCAAAACTTCCATTACTCGAAATTTCAACCCTCTATATGTCGAAATAATGAGTCAATCCCCACAAGCCATTTTTTTGATATATATTTTCCCTCCATAATTCGAAAAAAAAAAAAATTGGACCTCTGTATCTCGAACATTAGCAATGTTTGATTTTACAACCTTTTTTTTACAATTCGATCATTGGAAACTAATTACCTCTATAGCTCGAAGAAAAATAATTACCGACTTTAAGGATTGGCCGACAATGCACGTCATTGTTTCTTAGAAAACAATGTATGAGTATACAGTAAATAGAATAACCAAGTTTATGAAATAGCAACTCGGAAGAAAAAGAATTTTCTGCTCTTTATAGCTTAGATAATGCTATAGATAGAGAACGATCGAATTGTCAAAAGCAAAAAATAATAATAATAACTGACTTTTTTTAATACATATTATTTTTAATTTTAAGGTTGTTTCGGAATTATTTTGATTTTTCATTGTGGTATATAATATAATTTTTAAGTTGCAAATAAACATGTCTATTACCTCTGTAACTTACATTTTTATTTATTTTTACCTCTCTAATTCAGAATTTGAAAGAATATAAACTTCTACAAGTAAAATATTTCCTTACAAAATCCGCGCAAGTCGAAATCCTCCATAAGTCGAAAACTCTATAACTCGAATTATTGCGTCTTCCTTGAAGTTCGACTTACAGAGGTTCTACTGTATTACGAAAGTAATAATTGGTTTATTAGTAATCTTCATCGGTGATTTTAATGCGTACCTAATTAAACTTCAACTATTGGATTAAAGGAATACTTAACTGCTCGTATTCCTTTTGCTAACTTCTCCAAAGACAATCCCTAAGTAGTCCAATCTCTGGCTCCCCGTTTCTAAGCAACAGCCAACTCTCCCAAAAGCTAAGATTACATTCTTTTCAATTAAACTTTAGGACAGAAAAAGTCGGTCTTCTTTTCAATTAACTGTCCAGGCCTGTATTGTCCTGGTGTTCCTTCCGCTCTAGGCTAAGCAAACAATTCGCTAAACGATAGCTCTTCTTTCATCCACTGCTCGCTAGGTAAACTGGGTGATAAATGGCTGGATAAATTGTACCCTGTTATTGTTTGGGAGGGGATATCTCTTCGGTCTCTTCTCTGTATTCTTCTGCCGTTGCAGTCGTAGTTAAAGTGCTTGAAATAACAGACAGACAATGGAGATTTAACTCTATTAAATGGGACCCAACGGTTAATTAATGGTTAGAATACACGATTTAGATGCTGAGGACAACTCTCAATTGAATCTATGTCAGGTTTTGTCTATTAATAGAAAATTACAAAAATAAAATAAAATTATTCTTTACCAGTTTAATGCGTCATTTTATAAAATTTTTTATTCCATATATCTGGGCTGTTTAGTACACGAGTTAATACATTTCAATAATGACCATTTCATGTTGTATTTCTTCATTGACCATTTCATAATACATTTCACCCTTTACTATTTCGGGATAAATTTTATTATTAGACCAATGTGGTCCAACATGAAATGGCAAATTGTCCTGTCCAAGAAAGTTGTGTAAATATTGTGTTTACCTAATTTGGTAACACAATATTTACACTATTTGTAATGAAATGTTTATTCTACATCCAGGGGCTGTTTAGTAAACAGGCTAATACATTTCACTAATGATCATTTCATTATACATTTCACCATTAGACCAATGTAATCAAACATGGAATCGGAAGCTGTTAAATTCAAGAATGTTGTGTGAACATTGCATTTGCCTACTGCTGTAACAATTGTAATGAAGTGTTTATTCTACATCTCCGGGCTGTCTTTTACACATTCGTTCTTCCGTTTTTTAACAATATTGTTTCAAAATTTTGACTAGAGGAAAAAAGCAAGGGAGAAAAATATTTCTTTTACTTTCAGCTTTTAAAATTCAATCATTGATTGGCAATAAAAGAATACACCACTTATTACTTTTCCTCATCAGTGATTTTAACACTTACCTAATTAAACTTTAACTGCTGGATTAAAAGCAATATTTGACTGCTCGTTCAAACTAATGGTTTTTCTATTCCTTTTGCAAACTTTCTCCAATCATAATCTCTAACTAAGTAGCCCAATCTCTGGCTCTAAGCAACAGCTTCTTCCTCCCCAAAGCTAAGATTGCATTCTTTTCAATTAAACTTAGGACAGAAAAAGTCAGTCTCCTTTTCAATTAACTGTCCAGGCCTGTATTGTCTTGGTGTTCCTTCCGCTCTGGGCTAAGCAAACAATTCTCTAAACGATGGCTCTTCTTTCATCCAGTGCTCGCTAGTTAAACTTTGGGTGATATATGGCTGGATAAATTGCCCCCTTGTTATTGTTTGGGCTGGGATATCTCTTCGGTCTCTTCTCTTCTCTTAGTATTCTTCTGCCGTTGCAGTTGCAGGTAAAGTGCCTGAAATAACAGACAGGCAATGGAGGTTCATTGATGATTAGAATGCACGATTTAGTTGCTGAGGAGTCTTAGCTGCTTGAGTCTTTTGAATCTATGTCAGGTATTGTGTGGTAATAGAAAATTGCAAAAAAAAAAAAAATCAATTAGTTCTTTATCAGTTATAGGCGTCTTTTCATAAAATTTTGATTCGACATCGCGGGGCTGTCTAGTACATGGACTAATACATTTTACTAATGTCGTTTCATGATATATTTCACCATTAATCGATGTTGTGCTACATGAATCGTAAATTATCCTATCCAAGCATGTTGTGTGAATATTGTGTTTATCTAGTTATGTAAAAATTGTAATGAAGTCTCTATTCTACATCTCGGGGCTAACTTTTGTAGATTCGTGATTTAATTTTGTAACAAGATTGTTTCGAAATTTTGACTAGATGAAAAATAATTATTGCATTTATTTTCAGTTTTTTTAAAGTCAATTATTGATTGACAATGAAGAATAAACCAATTATTACTCTTCCTCGTCAGTGATTTTAATACTTACCTAATTAAACTTCAACTGTTGGATTAAAGGAATATTTAACTGCTCGTACGAACTAATGGGATTTTTCTACTCCTTTTGCAAATTTCTCCAATGTTAATCTCTAAGTAGCCGAATCTCTAAGTCACCATTTCTAAGCAACATCTCTTTCCTCCCAAAAGCTAAGATTACATTCTTTTCAATTAAGCTTTAGGACAGAAAAGTCGGTCTTCTTTTCAATTAACTGCCCAGGCCTGTATTGTCCTGATGTTCCTTTCGCTCTGGGCTAAGCAAACAATTCGCTAAAGGTAGTTCTTCTTTCATCCATTGCACGCTAGGTAAACTTCGGGTGATAAATGGCTAGATAAATTGTCCCCGGCCAAACAATAACAGGGGGACATCTCTTTCATTCTCTACTCTGTATTCTTCTGCCGTTGCAGTCGCAGTTGAAATGCTTGAAATAACAGACATACAATGGAGATGTAACTCTCCATTAAATAAGACCAAAAAGTTTAATTAATGATTATAATACACGATTTAGTTGCTGAGGACAACTCCCTTCTGAATCTATGTCAAGTTTTGTGTGTTAATAGAAAATTGCAAAAAAAAAACCAATCAATTAATTCGTTATCAGTTATATGCGTCTTTTCATAAAATTTTTTTTTTGTCTCTTCTCTTCTCTGTATTCTTCTGCCATTGCAGTCGCAGTTAAAGTGGTTGAAATAACAGAGAGACAATGGAGATTTAACTCTCTGCATTAAATTGGACCAAAAGGTTAGTTAATGATTAGAATACACGATTTATATGTTGAGAACAACTCTTTCGAATCTACGTCAAGTTTTGTGTGTTAATAGAAAATTGCAAAAAAATCAATCAATTAATTATTTATCAGTTATATGCGTCATTTCCTAAATTTTTTATTTTACATCTCGGGTTTGTCTAGTACAAGGGCTAATACATTTCACCAATGACCATTTCATGATAAATTTCAGCATTAGAACAATCAGGTCCAACATGAAATCGTAAATTATCCTATACAAGTATGTTGTGGGAATATTGTGTTTACCTAATTATGTGAAAATGTAATGAAGTGTTTATTCTACATCTGGGGGCTGTCTAGTTCTGGCTAATATATTTCACTGATACATTTGACATTTGGACCGATGTGGTCCAACATGAAATCGTAAATTTTCCTATACTAGCACATTGTGTGAATATTGTGTTTACTTAATTATGTAAATATTTTAATGAATGTGTATATTCTACATCTGTAGGCTGTCTAGTACAAGAGCTCAAATATTTCACCAACGTCCATTCCATGATACATTTCACCATTAGATCAATCTGGTCCAACACGAAATCGTAAATTATCCGATCCAAGCATATTGTGTAAATATGGTGTTTACCTAATTATGTAAACATTTTAATGAAGTGTTTATTCTACATCTGTAGGCTGTCTAGTACAAGAGCTCAAATATTTCACCAACGTCCATTCCATGATACATTTCGCCATTAGATCAATCTGGTCCAACACGAAATCGTAAATTATCCGATCCAAGCATATTGTGTGAATATGGTGTTTACCTAATTATGTAAACATTTTAATGAAGTTTTTATTCTACATCTCGAGGCTGTCTTTTCTACATTCGTACTTTAATTTTGTAAAAATATTGTTTCGAAATTTTGACTAGAGGAAAAAGCTATATTGCAATTACTTTCAGTTTGTTTAAAATCTATTATTGATTGACAATGAAGAATAAACCAACGGTATTCCTCTTCCTCGTCAGTTACTTTAATACTTACCTAATTAAACTTCAACGATTGGATTTAAAAGTATATTTAACTGCTCGTACATGGATGCTCTAATGGATTTTTCTATTCCTTTTGCAAACTTCTCCAATCATAATCTTTAAGTTGCCCAATCTTTGGCTCACCGTTTCTAAGCAACAGCCTGTCCTCCCAAAAGCTAAGATTACATTCTTTTCAATTAAACTTTTAGACAGAAAAGTCGGTCTTCTTTTTCAGTTAACTGTCCAGGTCTGTATTGCCCTGGTGTTCCTTTCGCTCTGGGCTAAGCAAACAATTCGCTAAACGATAGCTCTTCTTTTATCCATTGCTCGCTAGGTAAACTTTGGGTGATAAATGGCTAGATATATTGTCGCCCTGTTATTGTTTGGGCGGGGATATCTCTTCGGTCTCTCTCTTCTCTGAATTCTTCTGCCGCTGCAGTCGCAGTTAAAAAGTGCTTAAAATAACAGACATACAATGGAGATTTATCTCTCCATTAAATGAGACTCAAATGTTAATTAATGATTAGAATACACGTTTTAAATGCTGAGGACAACTCTCTTTTGAATCTATGTCAGGTTTTGCGTGTTAATAGGATATTGCAAAAAAATCAATTAATTCTTTATCAGTTATATACGTTTTTTCATAAAAATATGTATTCTGCATCTCGGGGCTGTATAGTACACAGTACATTTATTCTAGACGATGTTTATTCTACATTTCACCTATGACCATTTCATGATACATTTCACCATTATACCATTAAATCAACATGAAATCGTAAATTGTGCTATCTTTGTAAAGTTTTTAATGAAGTGTTTATTCTGTATCTTGGGGCTTTGTAGTACACGGGCCAATACATTTCACCAATGACCATTTGATACATTTCACCATTCGATCAATGTGGTCTAACATGAAATAGTAAATTGTCGCATGCATGTTGTGTTGATATTATATTTTACTAATTATGTAAAATTGTACCGAAGTGTTTATTCTACATGATACTTTTCACCATAAGGCCAATGTGGTCCAACATGAAATCGTAAATTCTCTTATCCAAGCATGTTTTGTGAATGCTGTGTTTATCTAATAATGTAAAAATTGTAATGAAGTGTTTATTCTACATCTCGGGGCTGTCTTTTTTGTACATTATTACTTTAATTTTTTAAGGGCAGATTGTTTACAAATATTGACTAGAGGAAAATAAATATTTCATTTACTTTTACCTTTTAAAATTATTAATTGACAATAAAGAATATACCAATTATTACTCTTTTCTTCGTCAATGACTTTAATACGTACCTAATTAAACTTCAACTATTGGATTAAAAGTATACTTAACTGCTCGTTTGAACCAATGGACTTTTCTGTTACTCTTGAAAACTTCTCCAATGATAATCTTTAAGTAGTCCAATCTATGGCTCTAAGCAACTGCCTTTCCTTCCAAAAGCTAAGATTGCATTCTTTTCAATTAAAATTTAGGACAGAAAAGTCATTCTTCTTTTCAATTAACTGTCCAGGCATGTATTGTCCTGGTGTTCCTTCTGATCTGGGCTAAGCAAACAATTCGCTAAACGATGGTCTTCTTTCATCCATTACACGCTAGGTAAACTTTTGGGGTGACAAATGCTATATAAATTGTCCCCCTGTTATTGTTTGGGCAGGGGATATCTCTTTTCAGTCTCTTCTCTTCTCTGTATTATTCTGTCGTGGCAGTCGTAGCTAAAGTGCTTGAAATAACAGACAGACAATGGAGATTTTACTCTCTCTATTAAATGAGATCAAAAGGTTAATTAATGATTAGATTACACGATTTAGATGATGACGACAACTTTCTTTCGAATCTATGTCAGGTTTTGTCTGTTAATAGAAAATTGCAAAAAAATCAATTAATTAATCAATCTAGTAAACTGGCTAATACATTTCACCATTAAACCCATGTGGTCCGACATGAAATCGCAAATTGTCCTATCGAAGCATGTTGTGTGAATATTCTGTTTACCTAATTATCTAAAAACTGTAATTGTTTATTTGAAATTTCAGAACTGTCTAGTACACGCACTAATACATTTCACTGATATATTTCACGATTAGACCAATGTGGTTAAACATGAAATCTAAATTGTCCTATTGAAGTATGTTGTGTTTATATAATTATGTAAATATTTTAATGAAATGTATATTCTACTTTTTAGGATTCGTACTTCACTGGCTAATACATTTTTCACTAATAACAATTTCATTATATATTTCACCATTAGACCAATCGGTCCCAACATGAAATCGTAAATTGTCCTATTCTTCTAGAATGTTGTGTTAATATTGTTTTTACCTAATTATGTTAAACTATTTTTTTAAAAGTAGTCTATTCTACACCTCTTTTGTACATTCGTACTTCGATTTTTGTAACAAGTTTGTTTTGAAAACTTTGACTGAGAGAAAAATATTTATTTTACTTTCAGCTTTATAAAATTCAATTATTGATTCCTCACAAGAATGAAATAAATTATTCTATTCTTCATCGGTGATTTTAATACTTACTTAATTAAGCTTCAACTATTGTATTAAAAGCATATTTAACTGCTCCTACAGGCAATGGATTTCTCTATTCCTTTTGGGAAACCTTTCAATGATAATCTCTAAGGGTCCAATATCTAAGTCACCATTTCTAAGCAACATGCCTTCGGCCTCACAAAAGTTAAGATTACATTCTTTTCAATTAAGCCTTAGGACAGAAAAGTCAGTCTTCTTTTCAATTAACTGTCCAGGCCTGTATTGTCCTGGTGTTCCTTTCGCTCTGGGATAAGCAAACAGTTCGCTAAACATACCTCTTCTTTCATCCATTGCTCGCTGTGTAAACTCTGGGTGATAAATGGCTGGATAAAATGTTATCAGTTATTTATGTTTTTCGGGGGATATCTCTTCGGCCTCTTCTTCTTCTCTGTATTCTTCTGCCATTTGCAGTCGCAGTTAAAGTGCTTGAAATAACATCGACAATGGAGATTTAACTCTCTCCTTTAAATGAGAACCAAATGTTAATTGAAATGATTAGAATACACGTTTTAAATGCCGGGGACAACTCTTTTGAATCTATGTCAGGTTTTGTGTGTTAATTGAAAATTGCAAAAAATCATTTAATTCTTTATCAGTTATTTGTGTCTTTTCATAAAATTTTTATTCTATATCTGGTGCTGTCTAATACATTTCACTGACACATTTCACCATTAAACCACTGTGGTCCAAAATGAAATCGTAAATTGTCCTATCCAAGCATGTTGTTTTGAACATTGTATTTACCTAATTATGTAAAAAAGTTTTATTGAAATGTTTATTCTATTAGTTAATGAAGTGTTCATTTCTGTCTTGTGCACGAACTATTGCAGTTAACTAATGACGATTTCATGATAAACAACCCTGTTTCGATGCAATGTCTGGTTTTGTGTGTTAATAGAAAATTTCAAAATACAAAAGTCAATTAATTAATCAATCTAGTACACTGACTAATACATTTCACCATTAGACGAATGTGGTCCAACAAAAAATCGTAAATTGTTTATCCAAGCATGTTGTGTGAATGTTTTTATTTATCTAATTGTGTAAAATATTAATGAAGTGTTTATTCTACATCTGGAGACTGTCTAGTACACGGGCTTAATACATTCCACCAATGTCCATTTAACTGATACATTTCTTAATTAGACCAACGTGGTCCCATATGAAATGTAAATTGTTCTATCCAAGCATGTTGTGTTAATATTGTGTTTACCTAATTATAAATATTTTAATGAAATATATATAGTACATCTCGGGATGGCTAATACATTTCACTATGACCATTACATGATACATTTTAACCATTAGATCAATGTGGTGCATCACGAAATCGTGAATTGCCCTATCGAAGCATACGGTTGAATATAATGTCTACCTAATTATGTAAAAATTGTAAAGAAGTGTTTATTTTACTTCTCCGGTCTATCTATAACGCATTCGTATTTTTAATTTTTGTAACAATATTGTTCCGAAATTTTGACTAGAGGAAAAAGAAATATTTCAATTACTTTCAGTTTTTCAAAGTCAATTATTGATTGGCAATACAGAATAAACCAATTATTACTCTTCCTCATCAGCGACTTTAATACTCGCTTAATGAGCTTCAACTATTGGATTAAAGGAATATTTAACTGCTCCTACAAACTAATGGATTTTCTATTCCTTTTGCAAACTTTCTCCAATGATATTCTCTAAGTAGTTCAATCTTTGGCTCTAAGTAACAGCCTTTCCTCCCAAAGCTAAGATTATATTCTTTTCAATTAAACTTTAGGACAGAAGAGTCAGTCTTCTTTTTCAATTTACTGTCCAGACCTGTATTGTCCTGGTGTTCCTTCTCCCCTGGCCTGCTGTAAAACAATTCGCTAAACGATAGCTCTTCTTTCATCCATCACTCGCTACTTAGGTAAACTTTGGGTGATAAATAGCTAGATAAATTGTCCCTTGTTATTGTTTGGGCGGGATATCGCTTCTCTTCTCTGTATTCTTCTGCCGTTGCAGTAGCAGTTAAAGTGCTTGAAGTAACAGACATACAAAGATTAAACTCTCCATTAAATGAGATCAAAGGTTAATTAATGATTAGAATACATCATTTAGTTGCTGAGAACCACTCTTTTTTTGAATCTATGTCTGGTTTTTGTGTTAATTGAAAATTGTAAAAAATCAATGAATTGTTTATTAATTATATGCCTCATTCATAATTTTTTATTCTACATTTCGGGGGGCTGTCTAGAACGATGAGCTAATATATTTCCCCCGTTAGACCAATGTGTGGTCGAACATGAAATCGCAAATTGTCCTATCCAAACATTCAGTAAAACAAAGTTAATATTGTGTTTGTTTAATTATATAAAATTGTAAAAAGTTTTTAATTGGATTTATTATTAATTTTATTTTATTTTATTTATGTGCGAATTTTACGTGCTGTTGAGGTAGTCTGATAAAAAATTGGCTAGAGTTCTGGCCTTTCGTACCACAGGCTTCTGGTTCCAATTCTGGAGGTGGCATGGATGTTTGTGAGGGGTTCAGAATCCTCTTCTTTAAACTGTAGGTACTGGTCTAAGTAGCCTAAAGTGCGCACAAAATGACCGTAGAGCGACAAACCAAGCCAATCCCATATTATGTGACTGCCATCATGCTGTTGATACTCTTAGTTGGCCAACCAAGTCACCAATCCTTTTTTCTATTCAATATGCATGAGAATGGAAGACGAGTCACAATTAAAATCGAATCCCCCACTATCCAAGTACTCTCACAAACTATCTTAGATCAGGAGTGGTTTGGTTCGCTCTACGTTCATTTCTTGCATACTTTAGCTAGTTATACAGGGACCTACAGCTTCACGGGGATTCCGAACTATATAAAACTATTATAACAGGATGAGATTACTTACATAGTTATGGTTTGCATCATCTCCAAAAAAGGTCTCATGAATTACTAATTTGAATATACAATGCGGAAGTGCTAAGTATTTTTGGCTCCTACGGCTTTTTAATATTTTTAATTATTTCTTTATCTGGTAATAGAATTCGCATTACATATATTATTTCAAGCATAAGCAGCCATTTACGTTCCTTTCAGTGTTTTATTTTTGTTACTTTGCAAAACAGTGTATTTTCTAAATTAATCAACAAATATAAGGCTATTTCAACATAGGCATGGCTTTTCTGCATAAAATTGCAATTCAATACGTATCTATAAAAATTTTGCATTTTTTTCTCACTATATGAGTTTTGGCATTTCATTCCCAGGAGAGAGGAATGTATATTATTTGACAAATATAAAATAAACCATCACTCAAATTGGACAGAAGATAAGCAATATTGTGGGTAGTTAGTTATATTACAATCAATTAGCATTTTCTACTAATGAGGATAACCTGTCACTCAAATCTGATAGCACATATTCAGTATCATGTATAATGAGACTCAGGAAGTAGCGAATGTCTGTGCGGCCCTCACAGGTCGAAACAACTACAATTGAATATGAACTATACCATGTGATGGGTGATCGACAACGAGCTTAGAAATATCTACTCCAATGACCTGACGGATGTTTTAAAAAAAAAGAGTTTTTCTATTTTTTGGTGAAGAAGAGAGACAAAGATCTGCGACATGCCGACTAGAAGTGTTTTTTTCTCTGAAGTGACTGAATAGGCCAGATTTCAACCTATTTTCAAGTGGTTTTTGTTTATCATTCTGTGTAATAATTAAGGTTTACCGCTGACCAGGCAAGAAAGATTGGACATAGACTGGAACTCTGAAAATCTCTGGCCTTGGAGTGAATTATACTTGTGATTTAATCGTGCACTTGTTATCATATTTTATGTGAAATTTTAATTTCTTTACATCGTGCTTTTAAATAAATAAATTAAGGTGTTCCCATGAACCTGAAAGTGGCCCTCCCTTTTGTAACCGTTATAGACCTAATATAAGCCAAGACGTTGTATGGAATATATATATGATAACTAGTAATTTGCTCTTTTCTTTTATTGGAATTTAATGTAAGCAACTCATTTGGAATGATTCCATCGGATAAAACACGTACCAATAGGTAATTTAGTATGCATTAAATTACATTTTTAAAAAATAAATTGATCATCAATAATATATGACATAATAAATCACATTTTTAATTTAATTTACATCATGATTTCTGGTAAACTTATAATAATTGCCATCCAACACTTTTTTTCAAAAAAAAAATCAGCAACAAAATAATCTGGAAATGTAAAAATTATTAAAAAGTGATATTCATATAGCATATGATTTACTGAAAATTCTTTTACTTTAATCCCAATTCCACTGACCAAAAATTAAATGCAATCATGAAAAACGAATTAGTAATTTGAAAAGTATAGAACGGTTGACATTTTAATTAAAAACTTCCATAGCGAAAAAATATTTTAATCATTGGAAATTATGAAGAATAAGTACTCAGAAAAAAGAACAAGAAAAATTTTCTTAAGAAGATGTTTCTTTCTTTTTTTTGTTCTTCACTTTTTTTTGTAAAACATACGAATTAAAATTCTTCAGCGAATACTTAAATTTTAAGAATTATAATTAAATCATTTCTCAGTCTCTGCAGCTTTCACATCTTTTGGGACAATTGAAAAATCTATTATGTTCTGTGCAATATCATTACCAAAAAAGGTGAATTCTGTGAAATATTTCTTTTTGTGATTAAGTATTTTTCTTTGCTTTAAATGCATTTTTCCATTTGCGTTAAAGAATAATGTAATGAAACATTATTAATATTTAACCTCTTTTTATAAATATTTCAAAATAATTATCAATTAAAATAAAATGTTTCAATAAAGTATAAACTCAGTTTAATGCGACAGCTTTCAGGTCGACTACAGATTAAATATGAACTATACCATGAGCTGTTCCATCGTGATTAGCGATCACTGAGGGTTGACGGAGGCTTGACCTACTCTCTTGATGGATGGTCTTAAAGAAGGAGATTTTTTGGTAAGAGAAAGTGTTCTACGACGAGTCAATCAGAAGTGTTGTTTTTACTTTTTCTCTGAAGTGATTGACTAGGCTGAAGTTTCCGCCTGTTTTTGAAAGCGAATTCTTTATGGTTTCGTTTACCATGCCGTGTAATAATTAAGGTCTGCCGCAGATCAGGCAAGTAGATTAGACATTGAAAGTCGAGAACTCCTGAAAATCGCTTTGACCTTTTAGTGTACTGTACTTGTGATTTAATCGTGCACTTTTTGGTCAAATTTTATTTTTAAATTTTAATTTCTTTTGTATAATAACAAGAATACATTATTTATATTTTTATATAGTGCTTGTAACTAAAAATTATACTGTTTCCATGAACCTGGAAGTGGTCCTCTTCTTCAGTTCGTTTATAGGTCTAATGTTAGGCCGAAAATTTACGTGAAAAATATATGTATATGATTACTAGTAATTTGCTCTTTTATTTGCTGGAGTTTAGTGTAGGCATCTCATTTTGGAAATATTTCAATAATATGTCATCCATAACATTGAATAAAGTTTATTATGCATTAAATTACATATTTTAAAAATATATTGAATACTATTATTATACGGCATAAAGAAAATAATTTTTCTAAATTTAATTACATCATAATTTCTGGTCAAATTATAATAAAATGCCTTCTAAGACTTTAAAAAAAAACAACTTTAGAAATGAAAAGAATGATTAAGCGATATATTTCATTATAGCATACGATTTACAGAAAATTCTTTTATTTTAATCAACTCTTCTGGCATGAATTAAATGCAATCATGAAAACCGAATTAAGTAATTCAGTGAAAAGTATAGAACGGTTGACATTTTAATTAAAACTTCCGTAGCAAAAAAAAAAATTATTTTAATCAGTGGAAATTATGAAGAATAAGAACTAAGAAAAAGAACAGTTTCATCGCAAAAGAGTTTTCTTAAGAATGTTTCTTTCTTTTTGAGTTCTTCACTTTATTTTCTGTAAACATACGAATTAAAAGTTCTTCATCGAATACTTAAATTTTAAGAATTATAATTAATTCATTTCTCAGTCTCTGAAGATTTAATATCTTTGGGACAATTAAAAACAGTTTACGTTCTGTGTAATACCGTTACTTAAAAAATTGATTTCTGGGAAATGACTGCTTTTGTGATGAGTAAAATTTCTTTGCTTAATGCATTTTTTTCCCATTTGCTTTAAAAAATAATGAAATAAAACATTAGCAATTTCTAACTTTATTTTTATAAAAATAATATTTTATTATTAATTGATGCTACTTTTAAATAAAAGTAGTATCAATTAAAAAAATGTTTCAATAAAGTATATATTCCTGTGTAAGTTATATATTCCTTTCAATAAAGTATATATACACATTTTTTATATACTTAATACATTTTTTTTCCTTTATTTTAAAGAATAATGTAATGGAACTGTACCAATTTTTAACCTCATTTCTATAAATATTTAAAACTTATATCAATTAAAATAGAACCTTTTCAATAAAGTATATTCCAGTCCCATGTGACTACCTCAACCTTCCATGCATCTACCAAGTCAGGTCTACAAATTAAATATGAACTAAACCATGAGTTGTTCCATCGTGATTAATTATCGAACGCTATGTATGTCGCGGTCGATACCGCATAAAATGTCTACTCCAATGAGAAGTGAGGGGAGCTGACCCGCCCGCTCTCTTGACGGATTGTCTTATTGTGGCGTTTTGATGAACAGGGAAGAATTCTGCGACGAGTCGACCAAAAGTGTTATTTTACTTTTTTTCTGAAGTGACTCAATGGTCCAGAGTTTCCTCCTGTTTTTCAAAGTGTGAACCCCTTTTGAGTTTCGTGAATCACGCCGCGTGATGATGGGTCTGCAGCGAACCTCAGAGCGAGTGGTTGACTTAGACTCGAGAATCTGAAAATCACAAACCTTGGAGTGAACTGTACTTGTGATTTAATCGTGCATTTTGATCAAGAATTTTATTTCAAGTTTTGATTTCTTTATATAATAACTCAGAATGCATCATTTGTATACATAACATATGCTTGTAAGTGTAAATTAAAGTGTTTCCATGAACCTTAAAGTGTTCTCTTGGGGAAAAAACCCAGTATAGGTCAAATATAAGTGCGAGACAACAAGTACATGGAATATATGTTTGCGATTATTATTAATTTGCCCTTTTCTTTGCTGGAATTTAGTGTGAGTAACTCATTTTGGAATTATTCCAATAGTATGTCATCCGTAATATTGAATAAAATTTATTATGCAATAAATTACTTTTGAAAATATTGATGAGCATTAATATGTGACATAAAATTAATTTTTAATTTAATTTACATCACTATTTTTTGGTAAACTTAATAATTGCCATAAAACACTTTTTTTTTAAAAAAAAAAAAGTCTGGAAATGTAAAAAATTATTAAAAGCGATATTAATTACAGCATGGGATTTATTGAAAATTCTTTAATTTAATCAACTCTTCTGGAAAAAAATTTAAATGCAATCATGAAAACCGAATTAAATAATAATTCGTGAAAAGTGCAAAGAACAGTTGACATTTTAATTAAAACTTCGTAGTGAAAAAAAATTTTTAATCAGTGTGGAAATTATAAAAAGAATAAGAACTAGAAAAAGAACAGCTTCCTTGGAAAAATTTTCTTAAGGAATGTTTCTTTCTTTTTTGTTTTCTTTTTTTTTTTCTGCAAAATATACGAATTAAAAGTTCTTCAGCGGATACTTAATTTTAAGAATTATAATTAAATCATTTCTCAGTCTCTGAAGCTTTTAAACTCGTTTAGGACAATTGAAAAACTATGCGTTCGTGTAATATCATTACTTTAAAAAATTGATTTCTTGGAAATGGCTGCTTTTTGTGATTAAGTTTTTGTAATGCCGCTTTTCTCATTTCCTTTTAAGAATAATGTAATAAAAACATTACCAATTTAAACTTTTTTTATAAATAATTAAAAGTAGTACATATCCAATTGAAATAAAATGTTTCAATAAAATATATATTCCACTTCCATCCGACTACCGTCACAGGTCGAAAAGGACTGGAGATTAAATATGAACTATACCATGAGTTGTCTCATCGTGATTAGTGATCGACCATGAGTTGAGAAATGTCTACTCAAAAGGAAATACCAGAAGATGAACCTTATCATGACGGATAGTCTTAAAAGAACTTTTGGTAAAGAGAAAGAGAAAAGTTCTGCAATTGAACGCTATACCATGAGTTGTCCGTCGTGATTAGTGATCGACCATGAGTTGAGAAATGTCTACTCCAAAAGGAAATACCAGAAGATGACCCTCCATCGTGACGGATAGTCTTAAAAGGAGCTTTTTGGTAAGAAGAAAGAGAGCTCTGCAATTATTCGACCAGAAGTGTTGTGTTACTTTTTTTTCTCTGAGGTTTCTGAATAGGCAGGAATTTCTGCCCTGATTTTTCAAAATGACCTTTGTGATAATCACACCGTGTGATAGTTATCTGCCGCAGACGAGGCAATTAAATTCGACGTAGATTCGAGAACCTGAAACTCCCACCGACATTGAGTGAAATGTAATGACGATTTAACGTGGACTTGTGATCAAATTTTTATTTTTTAATTTCTTTGTATAACAACACAGAATTCATTATTTGTATATATAGCCGTAATAGTTTAATATAGGCAGCAGACGTTATATGGATTACGTTATGTATGGGATTACTACTAATTTATTTACTGGCATTTAGTGTAAGCTGCTCATTTAGAATTAATCCAATAGGATGCACCAATAACATTGAATAAAATTTATTACACATTAAATTACATTGTTTTGTAAATATATTGATGAGCATTAATATATGACGTAATAAATTAAGTTTTCACTTTAATTTACATCCTGATTTTTAGTAAACTTATAACAGGTGCCATCCAACGCTTAGAAATGTAAAGAATGATTAAGCGCTATTAATGATAACATATGATTTACTGAAAATTCTTTATTTTTAACTCAACACTCTCTAGCGAAAAATAAATGCAATAATGAAACCGAATTAAGTAATTCGTGAAAAGTATAGAACGGTTGACATTTTAATTAAAACTTCCATTGCGAAAAAATATATTTTATTCAGTGGAAATTATGAAGAATAAAACTAAGAAAAAGGACAGTTTCATCCGGAAGAATTTTTCTTAAGGAATGTTTCTTTCTCTTTTTGTGTTCTTCCT